>BMAO01005906.1:0-16927 GCA_019973975.1 Trichonephila clavata
TTTTAAATATTCAAAATTATTTTAATTTTCATATTTTATCAAATAAATTATTCTTACTTAAACCACAAATATCCCTTTATTCGCATTAACTTGTAGCCATGCTCTCATTCATCGCTAATTCATTACTCAACCCATGACAACCTTATTTTAACATAATACCTCACGGAAATTGGTTGTCTGAAAGATTGACATTAAAAGGTGATACATTTGAGCAGTTTCCTGCGCATGAATAACTTCCCAGAAATACATCAAACAGTCATCTGCTTCAAATAGAGGCATAGAGAGACCGCTTCTCTTCTGCATGAATAATTAAAGAAAGACATTACTTGTGAAGTCAGCCTGTTCCACCATGATTGCCAGTCCCTGCCATACTCAAATTGTTTCATTAACCTTTTGGAGAAAGATCTTAGTAATGATTGTCAGCTTAACTGCCGGTTTAACGGGTGACAGTTATTACTTTCAGTGTAACCATTTTTTCCCTCTCCTTTTCTCTTGTCACATGAGCGCGAATTTACATTTAAAATTTTGCTAGAACTAGACCGGGGTTGATTAAAATTTCACCTGCCGTTGATAGGGTTCTTATTACTTTAGGTAATGAGGAACATGACGTTTCATTAGTTTTTAAAATATTTTCTCGGATATTCTGGTGTTCTGCTTGAAAGAATGTTCTCGGACCTTTTAAGAATCCTATTAATGGGAGAATATCTGAAGGTGTTCTTAATTTTTGTGGCATTTTATTTTATTTTACTTTTAGAATGAGAACTTTTTTGTAAAACAAAATGTTGAATCGCTTAACAGCTTTCAAGAATGTGACAGGGTTAAAAAATTTCTTTGCGCTTGTGTTTTATTTTTAAGGCTGCTGACCATGATTTTGCAAAATCGTACAAATAAATAATTATTTTGATATTTAGTATCACTTGAATTAGAATATACGTATAAAATTATTTTAAGAATATTATTACAATTGCAAATATATTTAAGTGCAGATAATTTTTTGGGGAAAAAATGAAGAAAAAATTAAATATAATCGGACCTGATTTACCGAACCCCTATTTAACGAATTTTGCGATTTCAGGAATTTTATTTCACTCCGATTAAAAGGAAAACCAAAACCCCTATTTGAAGAGTAATGAACCTCGAATTAACGAATTATTTCAACAGCTGGAAAAACATTTCATTAGTTTGTATTTGAAAATATTCTATTTATCTTTTTCCAGAACAGAAAGATTTCAGGAAACCAGCAAATTTTGATGGAAAGGGTGTAGAGCATTATTAGATTTAAAGGTGCAGACGAGTCCTCAATGAAACATTTCCAGTGAGTTTTGAATAGGACAGAATATTTCTTTCTTATCTCATCCCATTTCATAAATCAGAGGATATTTTAAGAGTAAAAAGATTATTTTAAATTTGATGATGGCCTATTTGTGCAAACTAAAGTTGAGGAATTGTCGAGTTATTGGAGCTAATGAATAACGATCCTGATGCATTAATTGATAATGAAGCTCCTATGAAACGGTTACAATTTCTAATGCTTTATGTTGTTTGGAAACTGTGAAAATATACCCCATGTCGTACGATGTAAATGACGTAGTATTTTCTTCTCTGCATAAAGTCAAAAAAGTCTTTCGAGTTAGGAATCAAAAATATTGCCAAACATCTATTAGTCAATATTTTAAAATTTCTAACTAACCGGTGCGTAATAATTCGCTAATAGCATTATTAGCTGCTGAATAAAAAGTGAGTAACTTCTAATTATGGGTATTTTTATGTAGCTGCTTATTGTAGAATTTGCAAGAGATAAATGCAAAAAAATTGCATTTGTTTGTAATCCGGAATCTAACAAATAATCACAAATTAACCAATAAATTGTCTGTTCCCAATGAATCCGTTAAATCGGAAACATACTGCATTTTCAAAATATTCTTCTTGTATGGGGAAATGTTTCTACCATAATATGTTTCCTATAAACAGATGAAATTTCTCTACAAAACCTGAAGAAAATTTTTCAAAATTTGACATTATTTTCAAAGTCGTTATCAATTGTAATAATAATCAGTGTTTTTTATAAAAAAAATATCTACTCTGTCTGACACTTTAAAACATGTTTATATACATATAAATACACTTCTAAAAATATATTTCATAAATACTAGCTCAGACTGTACAGAAGTCTTAGATATGTGTAAGAAAAAAAAATTTTAGATGCCTTTTCCACAGAAAAGAATACTTTAAAAACAAGTCATTTTTTTTTTTCATCTTTTACCAAAAATTTTATTTAAGTGATTTCAATTGTAAAAATATTCTTAAAACACAATTTTTTATATCTGTACTCTAATTCAAGTGATACTAAATATATACATATCCAGATTTATTTTTACGCCTTTGTAAAATCATAATTTTTAACGTATTCAGATCCCTTATATGCTTCTGTGCATAGTAAAAATATCTTTAGTTCATTTTTTAAATAAAAGAAATTTTTAGCACAATTTTTTTAATATAAAATAAATTTTTGTATAGGTTGAGAAGATAAAGCTGGAAAAACACATTGTGTGTGTATATAAAATTAAAAATTTCTATACAAATAAAGCTAATATAATGAATTTATTAAAAGAAAATTTCTAAGCGAACAAAGGATCCTAATTAAATAATAAATTTACAAATATATCTATAAGGAAATAATGAACAATTCTAATTCAATAATAACAAATATACAATTGCAAACTATAAAGGTAAATAAAATGATAATTCTCTAAAAAAATAATAAACACAATAGCACGAATAAAATTATAAAATGAAGCAACGTTTGGAAAAATATTTTAATCTAAATAGCATTAAGAATTGAAATTTTCACAAAAAATAGAATTATTCGTCACATAAAAATATTATGATATATATTTTCTTATTTTTATTTTTCATTATAATAAGTTATCAGTAAAAAGTAGAGAGATAGAGAGCTTAAGACTTTTGGAAAAAAATTTGTGATTCCAAATAGAAATAATAATTGTAGTTGTTGACTGTAACAAAAAATGTATATACTGGATAAATAAATTTTGTGAATATATATTTTAATAATAAGTGAATATATATTTAAAACAATTTCTGTCTCGAAGCAATGTTGCAGATTACAATGGAAAATAGCAATACAAATTCATATTATGTGTATAATATATTTTTATTTCAACTTACATATATAAGAGACGAAAAAAAAAAAAAACAGTTTAGTTCTAATACAGAATAAGTTAAATAAGGAATATTTACGAAAATTTTGGTCTTCAAATTAATTTCAGATTAAAAAAGAGAAATAAATGCTTTTGAACATATTTCATTTTTTAATATGCATAAAACTATACAGGGTGTCTAGCCTTAATGTGACCCAATAGCTAATTCCCGAACCGTTTGGTTTAGACATGCACTTCCAATTTGAAAAATGTTTTTAAAAAGGTAAAGAATGTTTTTACGTGCTTTTCGAACCAAGAAAACCATTTACAAAAATATTACAAAAATTAATTTTTATACGGTCTCCTATTAATTTTTATACTATTTTTATACATTAGTCAGGAGCTACGATCAAATATAAACACACACACAAAATATTTGCCCTAATAATAAACTTCGAATTTAGAGTATTTCTGCTAAAGAATAGTCAATGTAAAAGTAATACATTGTATATTATGGATAATATATTAAGTGATAAATGTTTTTCAGATTATTTATATAAATAACCTTATAAATTATTTATTCTGTTTTTTTAATTGTTTACATTGTATTACTGTTAAGCGCAGACGATAATTGAAGATTTCTACATTTTCATCTAATCATGAATCAACTGAGAGCGGAAGGAAGAAACTTAATTCACCATACGCTTTTACGGCAGCACTTAAAGGAGAAAAGTTTTAATGCCGTGAATGGCAACACGAGATGCGTTAATTAGAAAAATGATCGATTAATTCGATGGTAAAATCGAAGGCGGAAATTAATTAACGCATAAAATTGATTTAGCGTTGCTTCTTAAATAAATTTTTGTTTGTGTATTTATAGATTATTTTGAAAGAAAAATAATAGCTATTCCAGGTAAGTATTTTCACTTTGTAATATTCTAATGATATAAAAACTATTCATAGCTAATACAAAATTTAAACAAATATTTATAATTTATACATTGAAAATAAACTGATTTCTCTATCAATATAAATACTTATACTACAATATAAATCTAAATTTTCCTTTATTAACTGTTATCATTATTGAACAACATTCCATACATAATTCTCTAAGTTTTCAAAATGTTCAAGCTACGTAACAAAATATGCTAATTGAATATAGGTATTTTTGAGCGTCACTTATTGCTTAGTTAGCCCCTTAATTTTCTCCATCTTAAGAATTTATTCTCCAATTAGTAGATTTAATTAAATTTTCGCCATTCCCTTTGAGTGACTAATAACTTTTCAGTGAATCATTATAACTGTTTTGGAAGTTTAATAAACTTTAAAATGACGTCCGATATTGAAAGAAATTTATGGAACTCAGTAATTAGGTACCTTAAGTATTACTAATGATGTAAAAGTCGTGTATGTTGGCTCCATAATACTTATTAAATGTTTAGTAAGTATGGTATTACACTTCAAAGCTTAAATTCTGTGCATAGTTTTCAAATAAAGCTAAATTTCATATGTACATACGAAGGAGGGGGGAGGGGCTAAAAATAACCGGAACAGAACTGTTGCACACGCAGGCTTTGTAGTTACTTTCCTACTTCAACCCTTTGGTTATTGTTGAGATGGTTGACCACAACGAAAATAAAGGGGGTGTAAAATGTTTCTTTCTGTTTGAGAAAACAGCAGCCGAGACCCTAGAGTTGCTTCGGCAAACATTTAATCATGACGCTAAGGCAAAATCATAAGTCTACGAACGATTTTCCTTTTTCAAATCTGACAACATGTCAACTGAAGACATGACATACCCAGAACTTCTGGAAAGAATTGTCGAAATTAACCTTTCAATTGATTAAGATCGTCAAAAACCATTGAAAAAAGTTCTGAGGAAACGAAATCGTCCAGAAGCACGTTCACGACAATGAACACACAGCTTCGAGAGTCCGACAGCTTATGACGATAAACAACATGGAGCGTGTGCCTCATCTACTTTTGATTAGCCGATCTGGAACCGTGGAATATTTTTTGTATCCTCTTTTGAAGGAAAATCTAAATCGAAAGCAATTTAGCATCGTGGATGAAGTCAAAGAAACATTCTAATGGCTTTGAACAATATCCTGCCGTAAGGCTTCCTGAACTGTTTTGAGCAGTGGAAGAAGCGTTGGAACAAGGGCATTAATACACATGTACAATATTTTGAAGTAAATTTATGTAGAGTTCAACAAAACTGAAAAATAAAAAATAACCAAAATATATTTTGGGGTCCCCCCCCCGTATATATATATATAGTATGTGAACTCTACAAAGAGAGAAATATCTCAAATACTTTAGATAGCCCAATCAAACTTAAAATTATGGATGATGCAGTAGTATAAGCAATTTTAACTGAGGAAAGCTTTTATTTTCATTTCAATAGGGGTTAAACCATTTTTTATGGCTAACCAATTTTCCTCCTTTTTATTTATAATACTTTTGAAAAATTTGTGTGTGGGGGGGGGTGAAAACAGCTGATGACACCAATTATTTGAATAAGAATAGAATTATTAATTCACAAGGATGAACAGATAACTTTACAAAGACGAATCGAAGTGTACACGAAGAAATACACTGGTGTGAGAAATTAAGAGAATTTTCAGACTTGATTGATTATCTCTAGAACTACTCGAACGACTTTAATGATATTTGATACGTATATACATTGATACAATACAAAACAAATAATCATTCAACAATTGCAATACATATGCATAACCATGCGTAACACTCGTTGGAGTTGTAAGGTATGAAACAGCGGTTGTAGAATAAACAAAAGAAATGGCTTAATAGAGGATACGACCCCTCTAACCGCTATACAGACCTCTCAGCGTGATTTCATACTTGAAAAAAGGCAGTTTAACATTTCTTGTGGCAAGTGATTCCACTCCTTCAACAACGTTGTTTTCATTTCCTTAATGGTTCTCGGAGGGGGTTGCGAGTTGTAATTGCCTTTCCCAGAGCGTCCAGAGAAATGCTGTTAAGTGTTGAGGTCTGAAGCCCTGGCTGACAAATCTTACGGCGAATATCCTAACTCTCTAGAAATTCGTGAACCAGAAGAGCCCTATGTGGCTTTGTGTTACCGTCCATTAAAATGATCTCGGAGCCTCTTGCACCCCTGAAAAGGCAAACATAGGGCTCCAAGATCTCATCCCTATACCTCACACTAGTCACAGAGCCTCTTTCAAAGGCATGGAGAGGTGAACGGTCATCCAACATGATGCCTGCCCAGACCATTAAACTTCCTCCACCATAATTGTTAATTTCTCGGACATTGGAAGGCAGGTAGTGGATCCCTGGTTCTCTTCATATGAACGTACGGAGAGAATCGGTGTTTACGTTGAAATGGGACTCATCCGTGAACAGGACGGTCGCTCATTGATCCATACTCCAATCTCTATGCTGAATGCACTTTACTAAACGGACTCTCCTGTTCGTAGACGTGAGCCGGACACAAACAATAGGTGTTCTGGCAAACAACCCTCTCTCATGAAGTCTTTTTGTAATAGTCACCATTAATACACGGATTCCTGTGGCTGCATACAAGTAATGAGAGCCGAGAATCTGTAGCCCCTCCGTTACGCCTCACTATAATTGACAAATGGCGATCTTCTCTGGCCGTCATGGCACTCCGGGTTTTCCCGGTCCCAGTCAGCTTTCTCTCAATGGATCTAGTATCCTGGAAATGTTTCCATTCGTTACACTCGACGCTTTGGTGTTAAATTGAACTCTCTACAAATCTGGGCTTGACCTTTTCCTGCTTCTAACCTCCCAACAAATCGACACCTCATTCCATCATCTAAAAATTGGTGGTTACTCATTTTAACTGTTAAATTTTGAATTGAACCGATGCTTCAAAATAACAGCAATAAATTCGCCGAGGTGTGCTGGCGAACGAAATACGTCTTAACTTACACGCGCTTATAAAGTCTGTTTTTCTGCTGGCTCCACCTACGCACACGTGTACGATTAATTATTTGCCGTACAAGATTTGCATTTTTATCTAGAAGCAATGGTTTTTAATTCAGTTCCGTTATTCATGCAATTCGATAAAATATGCCAATTCTCTTAATTTATTTCATCAGTGTATTATGACAGATTATATACAATAGTGCTAAATGGACTCTTAATAAACAAGCTTTACAATCTTCCAGAACGAATCAGTACAACAGCTCCACTAGCAGATCACCGCACGAGGCTGAACACGCGTTTAATTTTTCTCCTTCGAAGGTCCCTTATAAAGCTTAATGGAAATTTCTACATTGATCAATCCTAGAACCTTCTCAGTGATATCGTATTTTTCCCAAATTTATCGCCAAGGTTGATTAATCCTAGTTTGATAACCCTAGTCACATCTTCTATATTTGCCGTAAGACTATTTTTCAAGTCTACGATGGGAAGTAAACTTCGCCTGTAAAACTCAATTTTCCTGCAAGGAGAGTATTGCTGAAGGTAAAATAGCATACGTGATTAGTTTAAATACTGAGCGAAATCCTATTGGAAATAATGAACAGATGCTTTGATGGAAGATGATTTGATGATAGCAATTTGCCTAAAGATGGATGCGTAGATCACGATGAAACAGTGAACAATAAACAAGTTATTGCCAGATTCAGGACTCAAATACGAAATCAATGTTATAATATTACTAGCCGTGTTGAACTTAATAAGAAATGTGAAATTATTTTGATTAAAATAATTATAAATGATGTAAGTTAAGTTAAACACTAAAATTATTGGCGTAACATTAGGAATGTTTTTTGTAATTGTCTACATTATTATACTAAGGTTAAAAATAAAATTAGTGTTGTATATTAGTGTTGTATGCTGCTGTTAGGCCATCTATGGATTGAATATGTTGGTAGATTAGATAGTACTTGGAATAGTACTAGAATTTACTACATGTTCTTTAATAAAATCAAATTATTAATCTACAAATAAGAATTTAACCAATACATTTTAGAATTTCCGTATACAGATAACTATTAATAAAACTAATTGAATATTTTTATTTTTTCAGAATTTACTAAATATTTTTGCTATTGTTCTATTTCTTTCAATTTTTTGAAACTACAACTTTGTTATGTTGTGTTGTAACTTATAATAATATTTCTGAATACTGATATATGGATATTACTTTCACAGAAAGGTACTTTGATAATATTAAAAGCAAATTTATCTCTTTTGTCGTAAATTTATTAGTAATCAACATTAATACTTAGTATAGCATATTACTAATTTATTGGTAAAATACAGCATATCGTGTGCGTTTTGTTTCTTTTTGCATTAAACGCTGACCGCTGTGTGCGATAGACTCCTTAGTACAGTAATTGCATGATTTATATAAAAACAATTATTACTACTTTTAAATTTTTACATAAATTAAAAATAAAAGTTTACTTTGAAGTTTTTTTTAATTAGTTTTTAATCATCTCAAAAAATGTCTTTCAATATGAACAAATATTTATACAAGTTATATTAAAAGTAAATCATCGAAGGACATTCTATTTAAATCCAAATTAAATGTATCATTTCAATGATAATTCATATTTTGTTATTCGTTTTTCAATCCAATTTCTATTTTGTTATTTTAATAGTAATAACCATTACCAAAGTTTTACATTCGCATAAGATAATAATATTGAGCAAATGTTTTTGGATGCATATCAATTGGTTTGTGGGATTTAACCTTGAGGTTTATGTTCCTATTAGCGTAAATAATTGTTTAATTTTTTTTTTGACCTGCTTTATTTTCTCCCGCATATTATTTTGTATTTCCCTTAAGAAAGACTGTGATCAATCACTAAGTAATTCTTGGATACTTTTACTCAATATGCATCTCGTTTTTATTTGGCAAATCTACAAGATCCATTAAAACATAATTAGTCTCTAATTAGAATCAAAATGGGCGTTAGGTTTTATTTAGAACAACATAGAAGTGCTCATATCTGTGATCGACGAAAGGAACAGAGAACTCTCTCTGTCTCTTTTTTACTCTCATATTTCAAAAGTTAGTCAAGAAATTCCTAAAAAAATCAAAATAGTTGTCTTCTTTTGTAATAGATGTTAATTATCAATCAAATCTCAAAAAGAACACTAAAGCAAACCAATAGAAATAAACGATAAAAAAATCAATATAATATAAAATATTTTGCATTTCTTTGAAATAATATTAAAATATTTTTGATTTCTTTTTTTTTCTACTACATGAATATTTCTTTATATACATAATATCTGTAGTGCTCAAAATCGTTGTGCCAAAAGTATTTTCCAAATTACTTCAGATAGTGCCTAAAGATAACCAAACGAAGAAAAATATCAAAAAAGTAAAACAAGATTTTACCTTAACCTAGGAAATGTACTTATTCTGTATCATAACACTTGACCCAGACAGCTATTGAACAACTCAAAAACTTGAGCAAACTAACTAGAAACAGAACATCCTCCTTACAGTCTTGATTTGTATCCGCACGATCCTCATCTCTTCTTACCGCTGAAAGATACTTTGAAGAGGTAATCTGTTTCGCTTAGTTTCTATTAATTTAAGTTTAATTTAAGTCAGCGTTTCTCAAACTATGGGGCGCTCTCCCTAGGGAGGCGTGATAACTGGGGGGGGGCGAGCATGTCGAAAATAAAAGATTTAAGAATATTATTAATTTACTGAAAAGAAGAAAAATAAAATACACATTTACTGATATAATATTTCAGTACTGCACAATATATATTTGATTATTACTTTAACAATACTAAGAAAAAGTGTACTAATTGCCTGTGATCCCATGGGCTTGTCATATATAAAATTATATACAATATTTAAAACTTGTCTTGATAATTTGTACGGTTTATAATTAAAGTCGTATTGTAGCTTAAGTGTCAAAGTACATTATTATTGAATTCATTATATTGTTTAATGTATGGAGCAGGCACGATTGAAATTATGATTGAAAATTGGGTCGCAAATATTGAAAATTTGAGAAGTATTGATTCAAGTAGTACCGTAACTTTTTCACTAAAATGCTCCTTGTCACCATTAAGGTATCCGAACAGTGCGGAGAACTTTTTTACAAAATAGCATACTAAACATTGTAAATGCTCTTTTAGCACTCAATACCAATAAATATTACTATTAAACTATCAAAATTTAAAATAAATTACCTGAGTTTTACAAAAACACAATTATAAGTGAAATTTTAGCAATATTTTTGAAATCTTCAAAGCAGTTGGAGAAAAAAGTAATAAACATATATTAGTAAAAGTATTACAAAACAAATTAGATGCATTTATCTAGAAAATGTACTCAAATTTTAATTTTTATTAAAATTTGAAAATTTTAGAGCTGATTGAGTAAACGTTATAAGAAATGTTGCATTTTTTATGAGACCATTATTTAAATAAGAAGCCATAACTCAAAAGTATTTATACAATAAGAAATATTTTAGTACATTCTCTAAAAAAGCATAAATATCAGGTTCAAAAAGTTTTTATGGAAATACATTCGTAATATTTTGAGTTATCATACTCGCCATGATAGATTTTGAGCAATTTAAAGGCCAACTTCTGGTAGATCAAAAAAACCCTTCCGGTTTTTCTAAATTTATAAAATCGATTGTAACTTGGCCTCTAGGTAGTGTAGAAACAAAACAAACTATGTTTCGTAAAGTCAAAAGATAGCTCTATTCAATAAAATAAAAAACAAAAATATCTGTCTTGAATGAATTTGGTCATTGTCAACGTGTTCGGATACCTTAAATTATTGATCATGTTGATGTCTATGTACAAGGAACTATACAAGTCTATTGCGTTATTTCTTGGAGCTACAACACACACACACAGTTTTTTCTGTTTCAGTTAGAGATCAAACAATTCAAGAGTTAGATTAGACAGTTAAAAGCGAATATCACAATACAAACTTTCGCACATATATCTATTAATTATTTAAACATAGCTAAGCATTTTTAAAGCACAAAATTAAAGAACACAAGTTCTTTCAACATTTTACAATGTTATTTTATATACAGGTTGTCTCCAAAATAACGCCCATACTCTTCATAGCCAGATTCCACGTTGGGAATACATAAAAATATGCCCAAACCCTGTACAATGTATAGTTTACGAGAAAAATACAAAATACAAAGCATGGCGTTGCAGGGAAAACACACCTTATTGTACACATCAACAGCACAGTATTTTCAAGTATTTATAAAGACAGATGCTCAAATCTGCCGTGCATAAAGAGGTAGGCTTGAAAACGTCGTGGATTAGATGATGTTGGCGCCAGTTGGCGAGAATTCCTTGTATAGGTTTGCTCCGAGCCAATGGTGCAACTTTTGTATTCAGTTTGAAAAGTATAAGCGATCCACATGCTTGGGATCGTTCGGCTTATTAAAATTTGTTAGAATATTCAGTCCATTAATTATTATATTGGAACAGATGAGTTCACACGTCGTACCAACATGGGGTTCACCGAAGTACAAGGAGCATGCAGGCGATCAACTAAGTCCTTTTTGTAGTCCTGTGTAACAGGTTTTATTCGGGTCTTCAAATACTCCTCTTGGGGAAAATATTTTTAACTGTGATTTTAGTTTAAAAACCGCTTTCTGTAGAGATGACTTTATTTTATGCACATGTAACTACTACTTAAGAGTCTTATTTAAGATTACCTATCGTTGAGTATGTGAGTTAAGAGTTAAGCGTTGATCGTTAAGCTGAAGCCCAAGTGTTAGAAAACAATGACTGATGGTCACACATCAGCCGACGAATAATCCATCAGGAAGTGGTTAAGTATTCAATCTTGGAGCTGACCATACTATCGGGCTTCAAGAAGAATTATAACAAGAGTTTCCATCCAGATAAGTATTTCGATATTTTGGTTTTTAATTACGGATTAGGATTTCATATTGTTCCAGAGTTAAGATATAAAATTGCACAAATTAGTAACATGCTAAAAATTGATAAAGTAGATATCTTTATGACCGTGTCTTCTTTCTGCTCGAACCCATCACACTCAAGACCTTGGGCTGCAACAACTGCGTCTCGATACACTATTTCTTGAGATTGTCTGTAGGAAAAAAAATCTATCCATGTGAGATGTGCCGATCTTAGCAACCATAGAACTGGATCCACATGTCAGATCTAGCGGTGGCGTATACCATATCCAGCCAATTACAGAAGTTCACCGGAGCCCCATCATGAACCATCATGCTTTACCATTCATTCATCATTATTCATCATCATTTACCGTATTTTTCTAGTAAACTATGGATCGTACAGTTACTTTCTTTAGACATTTATTATGTACTTCCAACCAGAAATCTAGCTAAGCAAAATTTGAGAGCTATTTTGGGGCCACCCTTTATAGTTATATATTAAGTTTTTGATTTTATAGCTCTGTATGAAGTTAAGCGAAGTTAAATAATAAATTAATACAAGTTCATTTGTAAGGATATGTAATACCAAAATTTAATTAAATGCTTAAGTTTTTAATTAGTCAACCAATAATTAACATCGGAACTAGTTTGATACCATGGGTCTACGTGCCAAGCGCTGCTTGGCGCGATAAAGGAACCATGCCAAGCAGCGCATGTCGTTGAAATGGAATCCAAGATGGCGGCCTAGCGGAAAGAAATCGTCAGGAAAATCATTTTAAAGAACTATTTCGGAATACAGTGAAATCTTTTTCAAATTAAGAATATAGGAAGAGATTGAAAATAACCGAGATCAATAAATAATGGATATCAATATAATATTAAAAAATTATCTTTACTAATAGTAATATGCAATATATAATAGTCTTATATAATATAATTGAATATTCATAGAATAATATATAGTAAAAATTATTATGTATAATAATCGTACAATTTTATACAGTAATAATTATTATACATAATAATAATCATATAATGTAATTTAATATTAATTATAAAAAAGGAGAATAATCATATTATAATGTAATAAAAAATACTCATGTAATATAATAATTATAAATAAATAACGTAAAAATAATTGTAAATAACCAACATAATATGTAATAATATTTATAAAAAAATAATTATTATAAATAAAGAATATCATATGATTATTACATAAATTATAATTGTATTTTTATATTATATTATGAATAAAAGAATTACATAATATATATATTAAAACCGATAATGAAAATCAATTAAGAAGTGCCGGAAATTTGCAATATTCCAAAAACTGAAAGTTATTTCAATGAATTTCATCGAACAAGGAACGTTCAAAAAGGCATTTTTAAAAAGTAAAATAAAGTGAAAATGTACAATTGATAGAAATAATTAAAATCACAGGACTCATTTTTTTTAAAAATATATCTTGGTACTCACCAATGATATTAGAAATATCCATATTCGAAAATAGCACAAAATACAACAGAAGACTGAAGCAAATGGCTTTAAGAACAAATGCAATTTAAAATGGTTAAATTTGTAAAGAACCCGAATTATAATCGTTTGAAAATAATAGGGATCCTACGGGGAAAAAACAATGAAAATTAACTGTAATATACGTTATCTCCATGGCAACTACATTGCCAGATGATAAAAATATCAAAGTCACCATATTGTAATGTTATCGCCCATCTTGGCGAACATAAACTACAACTTGGAGCATAGACCCATGATATCAAACTAGCACCATAACATCATCACACTTGTATGCTTTCAATGACTCGGCACCCAATGCAAACAATAAATAGCAACCAATAGCAGTTTTTATTTTCGAAAACATCTTCCGCTTAGAAATTCATGAGCATATTCCTTTCATTATGCCTTCGAACCATAAACTGATCAATTTTCTTTTATTCTTATTTGCAGAAAATAAATTATTTTATTAATGCAATTATTTTTCTCCGCCTTCATCATTAAAACGCAAATTGTTTACAGTTATTAGAATGCCGATAGCCCAGAGCAATTTTTCCTTTATTCTGCATGAATTAAGTTTAAGCTGTCTGGGTCTTGATTTCCTTTGAAATTACTTTAGAATATTTATTCATAGCGTTTTCTGAAAAAAAAAGCCATTAAATATTGTATACCTTTAAAGAGTGTGTAGTTTTAAGTTTATTTAATGGTGCAGTAATAAATAATTAAGAACTGTCAAATTACTCAAATTATTCATTCATATTTAAATTCACTTCAAAATTATTGGTTTTATGATTAGTTTCTGTGATGATTAAACGGCTTATAGAATTTAATGTCTTTTCTTATTTATAAAATTAATTTTTATAATTAATAAAAAAATTTCTGATCTTCTTCTTTCTTATCATTCTAATCTGAATTAAATTAAGTCAATGAATCTGTTCGAAGATTCGTTCGAATCTTCAAAGAATTTTTAAGATTCTTATTGCCTATAGGATCTGTGTAAAGAAACATTGCAACACGTAAAAAACGGACCAAATTTTGGCTTTTACCCACTGCTGATTAAAAAACTAAGGACACTATTTCCACAAGCCTCCAATGTGTTAATAACAGTTACCTTGATTTTAATATCACTTTCTATCTGTCGTACTGTTAGCCAGATTTTTCTGTTATTTTGTTGTGATAATGTTCGTCTGAAATTTGCCGATGAACGAAGATGCATAATAAACTTTTTATTTCAATAGAAAAAAAATTACCAAAATTTCATTCTATGTAGATGGAAGTAGGCATGAAGTACCGGTGAAGGTGTAACTTCGTCAGTTATCGGTATACTTTTGATCTTCATGTGATACTTCGATATAGTTCTTGAGGTCCGGCATTCCTATTACAGAGAGAATTTAACTCTTTTTTTACTTTTCGGACGTTGAAATGATTTCTGTTGAAAACCAATAATATTATATTAGCATTTATTGATATCACAACTACTAGATGGCCCCACTAGATAGAGTTCTTGTATGGTTTCCCTCTTGCGAGGAACGAAAACGACAAGGGAGTGAATCATTAGGCTAGTTGAGATCTGGTGGGTGCCATCACGTGGAAACCATTCCCAATAATGTATTATATATATATATGCGTAGAACTGTATGTAATTTAGAATGCCAATGTACAGGAAATAAAATATTTAAGGCCAGAGATGGATCATGGTGAATCGTCACAGATGCTATACTGTCATGATGTCAACGGGTGGATGGATTTTAACCCCGAAACAACTGTACATTGATGAAATCATCAATGTTAGTTTTGGTGACAACTTGGAAGAGCAGCCGCCAACCCTCCTTCTCCACACACAATAAGTGCCGCTTTTGGTGTGTGGAAAATAAAATATTAAATGTTGCAATTTACTAGCAGATAACTTCTTTATAAAAAAATTAAATTTCATGTTGTTTTCTTTATTTTTTTTATCTTAAAGAAAAAGTGATGAAAAATTTTAAAGATGAAGAGGTGATTTTTAAATACAATATGTAATATATGCGTGAGTAAAGGATTTTCCTTTTTATATAATTTAAATCAAGAGTGGTCAACATTTCGATCGTGAAGCTAAACTTAAGACAGGCGCTGAAAATAGACTGCAAGGTAAAAATAATAATTTTCTTTGTAATTATAATTTTCTTTGTGTTTTTTTACATTTCATGCATTGTCATCAGCTTTTGAGCTATGGTACAAATTTCAAGTCTCTAGCTCATCGGGAAGCTGGTTTAAAATCAATTACAAAATCCCACCAGGACAGACAAGAAAGCAGGTTAATTAAAACATGGGAAAAGGCCTTTTTTTCACAACGCCTACAACATCAAGTTGATTTCAACACATTCAAATAGCGAGAAAGTGATATACTATATAAAAAAAAGTTGTAAAAATTATGCAAACTGATTTAAAGGATGATGCTAAAATTATTGCTTTCCTCTATTTGAATTTCCCAATTTTTATCTCATGTTTCTTTATTATAACACTTAGTGCTAGGAATTTTTTTCCACAAATTTTCGTTCGATTTCAGATATTTCTCTCTCCTCATTTTATTGTAAGACTTTAAATGGTTTTTCATTTCATTATAAAAAATAAATGAGAATGGTTCTTTCTTTTAGATATCAAAAAGGGTCGGTGAAAGATTTTTCTTTTGTCTTTTTTGGTGGAATTAAAAGTAATTTATTGAATTATCAATTAGTAATAAAGAATAATGAGTTCTTTAATATTTTATTTCCCATAAAAAGTTGCGTCGACATTTTTATTTCATGGTTTTCAGTCGAGTAGCAAATACTTCAGCTTTTGGAGAAATACTTTCAGAGACTGTTAAATATTTTTATTCCACTCAATAACGGAAAAAAGACTTTCCTCTTTTTTTTTTTTAATTTATAATGATCGAAGAAATATCGAAAAAATAAAATTCTCTTCAGAACACTTAAAAGCCTTAATTGGTTGTCAGGCATGGTTGAAATATTAATTGTTTCTTTTCAACTCATATGGATGCAAAGTAACTGACACCATATTTCCAAGTCTGTTTTGTCTGAAACATAACAGAAATTAGCTCGAAAGGCTTTCAGGAAAGAAAAAAAATGATTTCAAAAAGATGCAAGTTTATATCTCTGTTTTATTCATCGAGAAGAGACATCTTGTTATATATATCTGGCACGTTCGGTGAAATAGCTCAAGTTTGATGCATTTTTCTTTTAGTTCTTTGATTACCATGACATAATAAAAAATTATTTACTTTTTGCATATTAGAAATATTTTAATCTCCCATGTTTCTCTCCTTTTTTTGCCTAAGTCTTTCTTTTCTTTTCTCGTCTCAATTCAAACCTTGTTTTTTTT
>BMAO01005907.1:0-22390 GCA_019973975.1 Trichonephila clavata
TGATATAATATCAAACATTGTTTCATAACACCCCACATCAATTGTTTGCTTAACGGTTGAAGAGATATTACCGTCACCCACTTTGTATCGAAAATAATTGTTAGTTTCATTTACGTTAAGCCAAGAATGAGGGTAGATGATTTCAGACAATCCCACTTCCCATTCACCATTTAAATAAACGGGGGAGGGTAACTGAGTTTTGAAATGAGATATTTTGTTTTCTGGAAAGAAATGCATAGAGCTATCAGAAGGTAATGTTACGTAGAAAGACATTTTGAAAATGAGTCCGTAAGAAAAAAAAATTTAACTATTTATACTTTTTGAATATCAGTCACCCAATCATTAAACTTTTCAGGATAACCTAAAAATTTAACAAAATATTCAGTGATTCCTCGTCTTTTTCTTTGTTTGATGACGTTCTCTACAGGATAGAAACCAGAGTCGACAACTTTTTGTAATTCTGCTTCGTAATAAGTACCTTTAATCTCTTCACCTTGTAAATCTCTTAATCTATAAATGATCGGAATTCTTTGCACGATTTCATAAACTGTGAAAAGTTCTCGACTCCAGTTTTGTTCATATCCTTTTTCAAAGAGAAGTTTTTGCTTATTAATGCGCACAACATCGCCAATTTTAAATTTAGGGGCTTTAGGTTTCTCATTTCTTAGATCACCATATAAATTATTTAATACTTGCTTCCTGTTATGCCTACTTACAGAAGCAGGCTCCATTTTAATTGAACGGTGATACGAGTGATTATAACTGTGCATTAATTTATCAATGACGTCAATGTAATTTTTAGTATTAAATTCAGTGAAATATTTCCACATTTTTGTTTTTAACGTCCGATTAAACCTTTCAACTACGCTAGTTTAGTTTCGTTATTTGTAGAAAAAAATTTTACACTCATATTTTTCAAATAATTTTGAACTACTTTATTTAAAAACTCCTTACCGGCATCTGTTTGCAACACTTTAGGCTTCCTTTCTTTAAAAATAATTTCTAGCGCAGACTTTACACTTTTTCCAAATTTATCTTTCAGAGGAATTGCCCATGCAAATTTTGAAAATAAATCAATGCAAGTTAACAAATACTTATAACCCTTATTAAATTCTGCTAAAGATTGCATATCGACTAAATCCACTTGAAACTGACGATCAATATCACTTACAAATACTCGATTCCGCTGAAACTTATGCCGAACAGGTTTATGAAGAGTGTAAGCATCTTTCTGTGATAACCAATGCTTTACATCTTTTTTACTATATTTCCCTTTTAAAGAGCGATGTAATGCCTCCACACCTCCGAAGCTACTTGGAACTTCGGGATTTTCGTAAAACGCTGCTAAATCTTGATACATTGTTACCGACGAACAGAACTTGATTGAATGACTATTACAATGAATAGTTATGCAATTTATACTTTTTGGGAAAGGCAAAGGGATTATGTTTAAAAGCATGAGCATAAATTTTCCTTACTTTTATACAAAATACTCTTATTTGTTTTTTAAACGTGAAACTTATTTCAACACAAATATTAAACTAACAAACAACAAAAATGATATTAACTCAAATCAAGCATAAAAAAAAACATTTTATTCAGATTTATAGGAACAAAATACTGTGTAAAACTTATAAAGTCAGTATGCAATATTTTTTAAACAAAATCCTCATAATATTCAAAACAATCAGATGGACATAACATATCTCTTACTTCTCTTAAAATAATATCTAAGCGAAGATTTTCCAAAATTTTTCAGTTACATAATTTACAGGTTTTAACAGTAAAAAGTGTACATTTTCAAAAAAGATTATTATAAAAATAATCAGCTATCTCATTAGCTTCCAGTGACAAAACATGTGAATTAAATGTTTCTTCTCGGTTCCCCCATAACTCCTCAGCGAGTTTTTGAGGTTGATTCAGTCCTTTTTCGTTCAGGAGGTTACAAATAGATTTTTTCAAAATTTGCGTCAAGTATCGTTGACCCAGACTAACGTCCAAAGAAAAAGGTAATGCGTTTTCTATGGGACCTTCACAGAAGGTTTTATATGCAGTTAAAAAGTCCATACACAGAAATACATTGTCTATAACGGCATTTTCAATAGCACCATATTTTTCAATCATTTCAGCCCACTGCTCTCGGGATATGCTGATTTCTTTAAAAGTAGGCTCTTTATTCGGACCGTATTTAATGCGCTTAAAAGTAAAATTAGTGAAGTTCTCACTTGTTATTTGAATGTGTCGTTCAGGAGGGAAAAGTCCACTTGGTAATTCCTCCAGTGATTCCGGTACTTTCTTTTTACGCATGATATATTCGATCCACTGTGGGTCTAATGTTATTCCCTCAGGAGTTGGGTAGTAGGTTTTTCCATACTTCTTGAAACGCCTTATGTGTACTGATACGGAATCATAATAGATGCTTGCAAAGACAAAAACATCATCTCCAATTGGAAATACTCCATCTGGTATGCAATCCTCGGTAAATTTTCCATACTTCTGAAAATAATATATCAAAATTAATGAGGATTAGAAAAGTGTAAAAAACATTATAAACATTACATATCAAATTTATTTAATTTTGTTACTTACTTTTGAAACTTCTCTTCTTGCTTTCTTATTTGCAGAAGATTCCACGACCTTTCCAAGCTTTCGTTGTTCGCTATGTGTTTCAGACATTGTCAATTTTTTTTTTCCTTTTTGAATACAGTCCGTCGCAGTACTGACAAACGAAATGAATCTTGAACCTAAGATGTGACAAGGGTCTAAAGCATATTGACCGAATTACACTTGAACGGAGTTCGCTGAGTGGTTGAAAGCAATGTATCCATCCGCTCTAAGCATTGAGATAATTTCTGACGTAGAATTCAGTCGCCGTCTTGTAGAATCAAGATCAGACAAGCTAAGACAAGTTCAATCGTAAACCGTTCACACGCTGATTACGAGTATTCTACGTCACATTTTTACTGTGTATGTGTAATCATTATACCGAATTAAAATTTACAAATTATTAAAATAATATAAATGAAATATTTTTTTTATTTCATTTTAATTAAGAAAATGTCGCCATCTGCTTCGCCTGCAAAATTAAATTCATGAGATTATAAACCTAAGTTTTCTTCAGGTCTGCATGCCTTCATAGGACAATGGTTAGCGTAACTGAAAAACTATTGTCCTATGGAGACATTTTGTTCTGGGGCTGTGAGTTTGAATCTGGATTTATTATTATTTTTTTTTATTTGAGCGTTATTTTTTCAATCATTTTAAAATCTAATAATTAGTGTATAGTTTAACCAATAGGTGGCGCCATGAGCACTTTAAACATTTCAATAAACTTTTTTTACACATTTAAAAAACAACTCAACTTAGCAGCAGGAGGAAAACAACTCAACAGCAGGTGAAAACAACTCAACTCCCCCTATCAACTCGAAAACCAAAACCATAGCAGGAGGGAAACAACTCAACTCCACGCAGCATCCACAGGAGGAAAACAACTCCGCGCCTGCGCCTCCACAGGAGGAAAACAACTCAACTCTGCGACTGCGCCTCCACCGCGCCTGCGCCTTTACAGCGCCTGCGCCTGCCATCGCGCCTGTGCCTGGCCTTTACCGCGCCTGCGCCTGCGCGCCTTTACCGCAGAATCGGCTTTTCTTACCTACTAATTGTTCATGATGCAGCCAAAATTTTTATGTCAAAGAAATAAAGTCTTTCACCAAAATTCTACAATAGCTTGCAACTTTATTTTATAAAAAAAATGTTTAAAGTGGGCAAAATTATATTGATATATTGTTTTCTTAATTCCTAAGGAATATTTAATAAATGTTTGCGAATAAATTATAAATATTTACTCCTGAAAGTGTGTACATTAATTGTTATTAATTTGAAAAACTGCAATATAATTTGACATTTAAGAAATCTAGCTTATCGCTGCTAAAATTATTTAAGATATGTAAATATATATAAATAATACACCCCAACAGATTAAAAACATTAAAAGGCATTGGAATTTATAGAAATTAAATAAGTTGTAAATTCTATTTCTGTTAGTAAAAAAAAAACTGATTATTTTTGTATTACTTGATTCATGATTTTTAATTTCTTTTTTATTCGAAAATCTCACTTAAATCTCTTTTTAAAAAAACAAGACCATTTTTTTTGTAAATAAAGTAAAACTGTATCAGAAAAATAATACGAATTCTCTGTCATTATGTTGAGAAATTATTTACATTGAGATATTTTATTTTTGCGATTAATTTTATGAGATAAGTGAACTTAAAAAAATCCATTACAAAAATGATTCCATGTTCTATATTTGTAAGTATTTAATCGTGTGAAATTTTTGATTTTGTACAAAAATTTGCTAAATTTAAAACGCTTGTTTTACTTCTTTTCAAATAAAAGGGTTATATTTAACTCGTACAAACTGAACTCAAAAATATACGATAGCATTCTAAGAATATAGGGGGAAAACACAAAACATCTGAAATAGTTTTGATGGTTTGAATGTTTTTGTGGTAGGACAGCAAACATTTCAAATATATGTGTGTGGTCTAGAGTAGCTAGACATTCAAACAACGTTTTAGGGGTGCCTCATGAGGGGCGTAGCTGACGCCGTATCAATGATGGTGGACTCGATCATGTGTAACATTTTGTCACTTTCAAATAAATTTTGTAAATGGCAGCATTTGATTTATTTTCCAAAGGATTCTGATATATTGCCCACTCAGGACTAACTAAGCTAGTATTTTTAACAATATTTTTAAAATAAGTGTGTTTTTTATTTTTGATGTGTAACATCTTTCCTCTCGATTGCTGGAGATTTGTAGGAGTGATTTCGTGAAAAGGGACGGAAATGCGTAACAGGAAGTTGGGGAAGCGCGCGCTATTCAGTGAAGTTCTATTTTTCCTCCTTCATTCGGGAGGAGCCCCCCCCCATCCCCCACCCCTTGTGGTCTAGGTCATGGGATCTTTGTTTTTGTTTTCTCACTTTAGGATCAGAGAAGAAGCTAAGTCCTTTAGGCAGAGACGTGGTTACACAATGACGAACGTGTTTCGATACCTGACTTCGATTGCTGCGTACAATTTAATCGACCGGGCCACAGAGCAGCTGGTGGTGCGATCTATCGTAAACAGAACGACTCACATGTTGTGGCTCGACATATGGATATTACTTATCGTCAAACAAGTGGACTGGGTATTGTTAGTCAAGATATTGGGGACATATGTGCGGCAGAATGCTTATTTGAAAATGGACAAACAGAGATTTCGGTGGTCGTATACATTTCTCCGAATCAAACGGTTCAAAAAATTAAAGATTTCCTGCATTTTTTACTTTTACCATATGCCGAAGGTGGTTCTGCTCTTTTTTAAAAAAAAACTATCACTGGCTTCCCATGATTTTGAGTGGTGATTTTAAAGATAACTTCAGTTTGCTAGAAGCCGAGCCTCTCATAGCTTTTTTGAATGATGAACTCAAGCTTGAAATGAACACAAATCGAAATGTTTCCACAACTAACAGTGGTACTGTTATTGACGCTATTTTTCAACGGTTTTTAAATACTTGGAAAACACAAGTATATGTGTCATATTTTAGTTATCAAAAATTAACATTGCCGCTCTTCTCCAAATTGAACAAGAATAATTATTTTCGATAAAAAAATTGCATTACTCCTTGTGTTAATTAAATAAAATTTTCATTAAAGATATAATTATTCCATAGAAAATTATTTCCAATCATACTCGTTTCATTCTTTTTCAGGATTTAAGTTGCTATTGCGAATTTACCACGATAACATGTCAGATGTTACACATCGTATGCGACTAATGTAAGGCTCGTTTCTTTTTTTTTTATTAAAGAATCAATCAAAATGTTACTCTTTAGCCAAAAGAGAAATTTTTTTGCTTATAAAAACTATTAATTTAATTATTTTTTCACGTAATGTTGAAGAATAGGACCTCAAATGTAAATACTCTTTCCAATAAATATACTTGAACATTAATGTTAGTTTCTGATTTCTAAGTTAGTTCCGTCATCTTCCTGTGATTGCGATATTGGTGGCGAGGAAAATGTAGAACATGTGCTCCTTCTGTGTTCCAAGTTTGAAAGAGAACGGAATATCCTAAGACTGGCATTCAAGGGACTTAATGTAAATTGGCCTCCGAATCTTCCTCAACTGTTTTCCACCAGAAGTACTTTTAAAAAGTTCAGTGAGTTTGTTATGAGTATTTGTAATGCTTCCTAACCTCAAGGGGTTATTTTTTGTTAGTTATTTATTTATTATTTTTTCTTTATTTTTTTCTTTTTTCCTTTGTATTATGTGATTAATACTTACTTTTGTAAGCCCTGTGTGATACTTTGTGGTGCACGGGGATTTTATCATTGTTTTCCAATAAAAAAAAAAAATTAGAGAAATATGTTTTATAGTACTGCTCATATATGTATAAGTCAATCAGTTCTATTTGCTACATATATATATACATATATGATACGTGTTCTATAATATATCTTATACATTGTAATACTAAATGAGTTAAAAAATTTATATATTCAAGTAAAAATTTATGTAATTTCAAAAATTTCTAAATTTAAGAGTATTGCAAATTAAACGACGGAATACGTTACAAAATCTCAAATATATACAAAAATTTAACAATTACCCACCTGTAAATGTATTCCAAGTTTGTAAAGGTTGTTTAATACTAGGCAGAGAGAGAGATCCTTAAGCTACTCTAGAGAATGTGTGAATTCTTAGCCAAGCTGTACATAAATAATCTCGACAAATGATATTTATTAAAACGAAATTATTCTTATAGAGTGACATTTCACTGCATTATATTTTCAACTGATTTTTTTCCCTTTCTTTTTAAGCAGAATTTTTTTTAAAAAAAAGATGAAAGAACGAACGGAATATACCCCAATGTATACAAATTTACGGGAAAATACTGTAAAATTGCTCACAAACATAGTTACCTCCACGTAATCAAATTAAACATCTGTATAAAAAATTTATAGAAATTTTTAAGTTGGGGATTACTTTTTAAATCTTCGGATGTTTGCACAATGTAATATATAATTTTACTTCCAGTTAAAATTATATTAATGGAATCTTTTAACAAATGGAAATAAAAAATAAGTTAATATAATGAACCTCTGATACCATAAAATAAAAATACAGAAACACACATACATATCAAATGTAATTTAAGATTGGGAATTTTCTATTATAAATGTCCCACATATATGTAATTTTACAATGTAATCCAATTATCCA
Source organism: Trichonephila clavata (assembly GCA_019973975.1). Classification (NCBI taxonomy): domain Eukaryota; kingdom Metazoa; phylum Arthropoda; class Arachnida; order Araneae; family Nephilidae; genus Trichonephila; species Trichonephila clavata. The sequence continues at coordinate 7,269 of BMAO01005907.1, forward strand.
GTATAATGTCTGTCCAATCATCGATCAATTTTTCTCTCTTTTGTAGTTTTTCAATATTCTACTCAAAATGCCGTTCCTTAAAATACTATGAAAAGGATAATGATCAGAATTCTTAGAGATCTCTTGCACGTATCTCCTTTAGGTTTTATTTGAAAAAATTCCAGGAAATTTACAGTTTTTTTTTATTTGAAAGGTATGCAAGGTGCAGACAAGGAACTTCTGGTCCCCTTTTTATTGCCCTTTGTGTTCAACAGGGCAGACATTTTAACAAAGCAAAGAATTTTCAGATGTCTAACTAATGAAACGGGTGACATCTCGTCTTCTGTAGAATACTATTCATTTCTGTACCCTTTCCCCTTCAAGACAAATATAGACGGATGTGTTCTATTATAACCAATGTAAAATATTGCCTTCGCTTGGTGCCAACTATCTTACACGGTCTGTTGCGATTTTAAACTCATTTAACAGGTAGGATATCTTAAATTCACTTAAACCCTTAGCAGTAGACCACCAAAGATTCAACAATAGAACACAGACCACCAACGTTAACCTTTGTGAACATGAAGTAGGTCTGTCATCTACAATGAATGAAGAACATGATGAAATGAAGCTTCACTTTGGAATGGCGATGACAAGCTATTTGAGCAGCAAATATCTGTATTCGTAGCATCGCGCAGATTTCAAAGTAAGGTACGAGTAAAAAGTAGGCTTGGTATATGTATATATAAGGAGGTACTTTTTATAATTATTATTGTTATCAGCAGCGTAGAGAATGAACTTAATGCAGAATGAGTTTAAACATAGTTAGGATTGTATAATCTTGTTTTATTTTTTGTTAATTTATATATTTATATATATACTATTGCAGTGCTATCTAGAGCATGGGTGACACAAACTAGTTATTCCCTTTCTCAGATACACAGTCTTAATATATCAATATCTTCATTTCCTTTTCATTTCAATAAAAGAAGGGAAAGAATCCTCATTTTTCTAAAATATTGAAAACAATATTTGAGATCTCATCGTTTTATTTATCTTGTGAATAAATAACTCAATTATGGATAAATTACCTACTTTTAGCTCTAAAATTAAAATTGAAATTATATATACTATATATATATATATATATATGTATTAAAATCACATTCATTTATATCTCTCTTTATTCTGTTAGAAGCTCTCTATACTTCTTGCTTTTACCGTAATTGATAGTGATCTCTCTTGTCTTGACTTTGTAAAATTTGTAATAATTAAGTTCTGGTATATGTTGTATATAAAAACAATATGGGATTATATTACCTGACTGGAATACTTACACGAAAGCGTCAAGAAATAAATATTTGAAACACAGTTAGTTAACCTTCTCTAAAATAGATTTTTCTTTGAATTAGTGGGGATTTACTTTTGTTTGGTAACTAAGCTCGATTAAAATGAGGTTAATATCAGAACACACAAGGTTTTTTCACAAATTTTAATTATTGCAAAAGATAACAAAATTAGTCACTAATTTTATTTCGCTCTCTTAATGTTTTCTTAACGCGTTGATTCTCCACTTTTTCCAATTTCAAAAGAAAAATAATAATAAAATAAAATCATTATTTTTAATTATTTGAAAAGGGATTTTATAGTCGGTATTCTTCATTGAAATTGTACCACTTTCACAATTCTTTTAATTTTTCAATAATATTACAGCAGGAGAATTTGAAATACTATGCGCAATTTTTGTTAGGCAGATGCGGAATATTGTTTTTTAAAAAGTTGAAGGTGCCTTTTTTTAATTTTTGAAAAGAACTTTAAAAGCCTAAACGCACGAACCTGTAATAAATAAATTACGTTTTGAAGTATACAATTAAAACATGAAAAATCCAAATATTAAAGGTGTGGTCATAAAAAAATGCAGAACAAAATTAAATAAAATAGTCAGAAACTTGAAATTTATTACGGGGATATAATTTTGATTTCCTGTATTTTGAAAAAGGACAGAATATATTAGCTGTGAAAATGTGAACTAATGAGGATACATCTGTAATGCGCTGCAGACGAGGTATGCCTAAAGGCTCCGTACAACTGATCCTGTTTTTCAGTTATGTTCAGTGATAAGTACACGCTCAATAACTTAAGTTAATTACATTAATTAAGTTAGGAATATTACACAAAAATAATACTTAAGTTGCTTAACAGTTTTGTATTCCTGTTTAACGCTCTCTGAATCTCTTAATTAGTATTATTATTATTATTACGAATAAAAAAGAAATTTTGAATGTAAGCGCAATTTACGACTCATCAGTCATTCAATAAATTAATGAAGTATAAAAAAAATATTTGGAAGGGTTTTTTGTTTTTGTTTTGTTGTTTTTTTCACACTAAAAACTAAATATTGAAGAAAATTCGAGATAATCTGACATTGCATTATTTTACATTCTCTAGTAAATATTATAAAAATTACAAAAATTTGACTAAAAGTTTTTAAAATTTAATTTGTTTGTTCAATATAAACAAAGAAGACTTTACACTGATATAATTTAAAAGAGAAATGAGTTTTTATTTATTTTTTCCAGTTTAATAAATGTGTCGTAATATTGATAATTATTGATTAATGTATTAAAAAACAAAATGTTGGTAATTTTGTTGATTGATTAGCCTGATTCCCTCCGTAGTTTTATTTTATGTATAAATGTATTGTACGCTGCATACAAACTAAGAGACTCGTGTAGAATTTTTATAGAAATTTGCTCTAATTTTTACTTGTTAAATTTATATAAGTTTTTATTTTAATTAATGTGCTTTTTAGCAATTTAAGTTAAATAGCTTATGAACCCCACAGGCTTCCGTCTTTTTTCCACATTTACCTTTATAATTATAAACCGTCAAAAAATAAGCACAGTTCGTGCCTTTCACATTAAAGGGGTCTATGGAATAAATAAGGTTTAGAACCCTCATTTCTTCTAGAGCACCTGCTCTAAATTATGGGATGTATGTCCATTAGAGTACGCCGACAATTCCTAGAAAGTACAAAAGTGACCCTGATAAAAAAAATTGCCTTTTGTTTAGTTTTCTTTAAATATACAGGAATCGCTTGTTTAACACGGCGCTAACACAACACAATCTCAGTACAAATAAGTATTTACTTTGAATTTACGAATACTAAAAAAGCAAAATTAGCGAGAAAATTGTTACATTTTTTTTACGGAATTTTATCCCTCAATAAAGCAATCTGATAAATTTGCAAAACAAATGAATATTTGTTTATTATTCAACAGTCAACTTAATCAAAAAATGTAGCACAATGTTAAGAAAAATCTTATCACCGAGTTTTTGATAACTGTATACCAGCTAAACTATGGCATGATAATCTCATAAACGATGACTAATAAATTTTAATTGAAGCAGACATCTTCATAACCACCTCTAAATAAAGATCATCTTCGAAATTTTTGAATCAAAGACAGTGTTGAAAATTAAAAATGCTTTTCTATATTATCGATAGTATGTATGTGCAATGAAATACAAGACCAATTTTAAAGTTTGCAGTTTTATAAAAGTTTTTCTTTAACTATATATTCAGGGAAAATCACTTAGTATGAAACTGAGGGGGACAGAAATATTTTTTTTAACATAATTAAGTTTATTAGATAACATTTCTCATAACCATAGATATGCATATATAAATGTTTTAATAAAAATAAAAAAAATAAAAAACATTCACAAAAACTTAATGAAATTTAATATTTAAAAAAAAACATTTATTGAGTTTTTGAAAAATAATCTGATAGAGTGTCTTTCTTTCTTTTTTCTTTTTGTATTGTCTTTTTTAGCATCAAATTGCCGAAAAATTGTTCGATGTCGTCCATTTTGTGTTGTTCATTTCACCATTGGCTTGTGCGTCTAAATAACTGAGCATACTTTTCATGATATTCCTCATTCCGGATGACGTGGGAACAGGAGTTGCATTATTCATTAAATTTTCATCGTCAGAACCTGCATCAATAAAATTTTTTGAGCTTTGAATATCCAAAATACCTTTTTCTGCCATAATTAGGGCTGTACTCACGTTATGATTCTCTACTGCAACAAATTCTTCCGATGATACAGTAAAGCAATCTAAAAAAACATAAACTTTCTCAAGCATTTTATTAAGTGTCAGCTCTGTTTCAATATCCAGGAAGAAAATTTTTTCGTGTAAAATGATTTGCGTTTCGTGTTAAAAGAAAAATGGCATGAAAATACATAGCAGTTTGTCGGGACTATTGAGTCTTTTTGTGTTAACCGATATTTCGTCTTAAGTGTTTTCTCGTTAAACGTATATTTCACAGTATTTTTTTCTTAAATTATGTGAATTTTATGATTTAAATAAAAAATATTCTTATCTTGTTTTTGCAGTAGAAAAGTCTTCAGAACCTAACCCGCTTCCTTTAATAATAAAAAAAAATTAAATTGGTCTTTTATAACGCAAACATTTTGAGAAACCAATCAACCCTCTAGTCGGGTATATTTTTTTAGAAAAAAATGACTCTTCAGGCCAGATCCTCTTTTCCTTTTTTATCACTGATCGACATGACCATGTGTTGTCGGACAAAGGCAACAAGATAAACTGCGGTTCACCTGCTGAGTGTGGGGATCTTTGCATTTCAAAAAAAAAAAAGAGACCCTTTAAACCCTTTTCATCTGAAAAAAAAAGTGAAAAATGTTCGGACAAGTGATTGATGTGCATAGGTAGACCCCATGATGCACAGAAAGAAGTCAAAGGGGAAAGGAACACCTTTGTGGATAATTGAACTAAACCAAACCTTTAACAGCATATTCTTTTCGGTTGAAATACCGACTGTGTTCTGTAAAAATTAACAGTGGTTGCTTTTCAAACTTTCAATACATGCGACCTAATTTTCGATCATAATTTTCATCGCGCCTCATTCGGCATTCATTAACAATGTATGCATGAAATAATACTGCACTTTGATGCTAAAGCTACAATGCGACCTTAATTACAAGATGATTATTAAAATCAAATAAATTATCATATAAATCAAATAAATTTTTAATATGTCTCTTTAAAGCATAGGTTCTCAACGTGAGCCCTTGTGGGCGTTTGAGGCTTTCAGGGGGGCAGTTAGAGATTCAGAGAAAATTAGGGGGCATTGAGATGGCACGGAGGGGCCTGGGCAAATTAGTCTAAAAAAGATTTAAAAAATACGCTGATTATGTACTAACAAATGTCAATTTTAATACTGTTTACCTTATGTTGAATGTATGTATTTAAATCATTTCGCTATAACATATGTAAGAAAATTCACATATTTCGGTAGTTCGGGAAGTGGATGAAAAACAAGGATTGCATTACATTCAGACCTACATTAAATTGAATGATATAGTGCATTTTAATTTCTGTATTGCACGTGTTGTTTTTGTTTGTGAGTAGTAGGGAAAAGTTTCGTCTACTTCATTGCATTACGTACATTATTCAAGAAACGTAATTAAATATATTAAACAGGAATTAACGTGTGATTCCTTAAAGGCTGAAACTTTCAATTTATATTCATTTTGAAAGCAATAGTTTATTATGAATTTCTTCGTATCATTAAAACCCTTACCTGTCTTTATAATAGGTAAGCTAAAACTTTTTTATTTCACTCTTTTAAATGAAGAAGAAATTCAATAGAGTTTCAGTTCCAACAATATCCTAACTATGACTTAAATACATAATATTACACATTTAAATATATTTGTGGCAACTATTTCAGATTTGCAAGTAAAAAGATTTAGGCTTCAAAAAATTAAACAAAAAAAATATATATATTCGATTAGTAATAGAATATTTTTTAAAATTTAACTCTTATTTTCGTCGTGTATTATGTACACTCTTATTTCTCACGAGTGAGAGGGGGCGGTATTGAGAAATATTCACAAGAAAAGGGGGCGCCAGCTCAAAAGAGGTTGGGAACCTATGCTTTAAAGTAAAAGATACTTTAAATAAGTTACTTTTAAATAATAGGCTAATTGTTATGTTTCTTTTCCTTCCAAATTTTTAGATTGGAGCAGATTGCAAAATAATTTTTAATTAAATTAAAAATTTATTTCAAAGGCAATAAATCACTTTTTGAATTTTGGGCAGATGTGGATGATGAATTTGCTGCAGTGAAAACGAAAACACACATATTTCATATATTATTACCACATTTCCAACATCCTACCTTTGTGAAACCGGATTTTATGAAGTGATTGCTTTAAAAACAAAATATAAATCTCAGTTAAAAAAAAAAATTTTTTTTAATTTGAATTTCTATCATTAAACCTTCATTTCAAAAACTTTCCTCTGCAAGACATCCCATGGGAGATATTCATAATTATTTAACTTGTTCTTAGTTTAATATTTATAAATTACATATTAAATACTTGCACAATATTGTATACCTGTGCATTTAAAAGTATATTATATCAATGAAAATGAGTATTTTATTTTTTATTACGTCAGAATGAATTTTGTTTTGCATCTTTTCCGTGAATGAATAATTTTTAAAAAAAAAAATCCTTTACTTTCGGCTTTTTGATATGCTTGTGCCCTCCCCACCTAGGGTTAACACGCCCCAAGGGGGTGCTTCTCAGTTTGAGAATCCCTGGGTTAACAGTATTAAACGGGAGATTACAATACACATTCTTCAACATGTCGAGGAAAATGAATTTATAATTTCAAATACAGCCGAAAAATTTATTTTTTACTGAAAAATTTTCAAGTGACTCATCAGTAATGTAGAAGAAAAAGAATTTATAAGAATATTTTTAGTTAAAATAGTTGATTTTGGGATTCAGTTCATGAAATTCTTATTAAAAAGATATTTTTCAACAATGATTTCACGTCAAGTAAAAATCTCTTCGGATACCAAATATTTTAATCACAGGCAAAGATTTCAACATAGAAAAAGAACAGAAAAACTCTCAAAATATAGTAAATAATAGTTCGTTAAAACATGGTAATAATCTTACATTTAAAAATGTCTTTAAAGTTATACATTAAGTACCCTTTTTCAAAAAAATTTTTGGTGACAGTAACAGCCAAAATTATTTACGATTTATATTCAGATTATATTATTACATTGATTCTGAAATTAAAAAGTAGGTTTGACAAACCATTATTTCAATTTTAAAAAATTAAACATTTTTGAATTTTTTTAAAATTCTTATTCGTTTTTAAAAAAATGTAATTATTTTAAGTGATTTATATTTCTTAGATTATTGGAAACAAAAGTTAGTATGGAATTAAAAATTTGTTTTCTAGTTGAATTTTAATATTTGTATAGCTAAACCTGGGGGAAAACGCAATTTTTTAAGAATATTAACTTAAAGATTTTTTAAAAATAAATAGAGCTCTCAGACCTAAATCCATGCTAATTTTTTATAGAACATTTGTTTAGGAGTATCTACAAAAAATTTCAAGAATCTATCTTGAAAAGAAAAAAAAAACACTTGAGAGATTAGAAAACACATCTTAAATACTAAAACTCGCCGCCCATCCGGTATAGTGGTCAGTGAAGCTGACTGCGGTGCCGTAGGGACTGGGTTCGAATCCCGGAGAAGGCATGGATGTTTGTGTTGTAATCCTTTCTTCTGTCTGTGTTGTATACCCCCGTGTTATACATTGCGTGGTGCACGAGGTTTATAAATGTTAAACAAAAAAAATACTAACACTCTAAGAAAAACACATTTAAAGATTGTAAAGGCATGAAACAAAACACTAGTTTAATTAATTATGAGTGAAAACATTTCTTTTTAGTTCAAAATATGATTCTGCATATTATTGATAGCATTTGTTACGATGGCAGATTATTCAGCTTTATATTAACCTAATATTTTCACAAAAATTTTAAACACAACACATTTATACACCAAACAATAATGATACTAACTGAAGCTAGAAATTTAACCAAGTTTGTAAATAATTTCCAAAATCTTTTCTCAATTTTAAATCGGGTCAGTTTAGCAAGTTTAAGTTTTTGTTGCTTGTGACTTTAAAATACTTTAATGTAGTTCTACAATATCATATACATAAAAATCCCGTGTCAAGATATTTGTCCGCGATGAATTCCGATTCACAACCTCGATCTTAATATATTTTTTTATTTCAAATGAGCTGTGGATTAGGTTTTACCATTGCAGACCTATTACATTCTCCGGGAGCTGGTATCTTTTTTAGTGCGGCACCATATAGGTAGAATTCTAATCACCACAAGTAATTTTGACACATAGTTTCCTCCATATAGGGATGCACCTGAGCTCTGACGATATGAAACCATGGTTAGGAATTTAATTTTCCGAGAGCACCCTAGCCAAATAGGCACTCAAAGGATCTTTTACAAGTAGCATAATCACATGAGATGGATGCTGTCTGTTTTCTACGTCATGAAAATCCATCGACTTGGGCCGGGGTCAAATCTGCAACCTTAGGCATACAGCAAACTAACTACGCCACCCGGCCGGCACCGATCTTAATATAACTTTGCATGTTGTGTATCATTTCGTCCATCTTAGAAAATAGGATAGTTTTTGTCTCGATTAATGACGTCAATATTTTTTTATTGCTGGAAATGCGAAGAATCCAATGTTGCAATGCGCGGATGTTGACGAAAGAAGATTTTGTCAAGGCCATCTGAATTAAGGTGGCTTTGATTTTGTACACCAAAGTGCATGAAAAGCGATTGTCCGGCCTATTTCGGGGAGTGGAATCCGCATTTCGAATCGGTTCTCAAAAATATCCGTAACTTCGTGGAATATAGTCCAGACAATCGTATTCTAGGCACGCAGTTGCAGGGATTTGCCTTAAAAGCTTTGGAGAGCGAAAACTTATTCTCTGGCGTATTTCGAGACGGGTAATCCGAACCTGATATCCGATCCGAGAAATTCCCGTAACTTTGCCGTATAAATTCTGACGGCTGTCTTTTACACAGATCAGAGAATGGCCTTACCCTTAAAGTCTTGGAGCGCGGAAAGAAACTTTCAGGTGTATTTCGGGGCGAGGAACGAGAATCTGAAACTGAATTTCAGGAATTCCGGTAACTTTGCCGGATAATGCTGGGTGACCGTAATATATGCGGACCGTGGCACCAGCCTAACTTGCAGACATAGGTATGCAGAAAGTGGGTCCTCAATGTATTTCGGAATGGCCGATTCGAATATCCAATCCAATTCGAGAAATTCCCGTTACTATACCAAGTAATGACAAACGATAGTATTTTACGAGAACCATGGCAGGGACTAACCTTAAAATTCTACAGGGGGGGAAGTAAAAAATAACATTAAAAGCTCATTAAAAAATTAATGAAAACAAAGTAAATAGCTTCTAAGTTTTATAAACTATGTGTAAAAATAAATATCGGTCTTGAAATTAATCTTTATTTAGTAACTATGAGAGAACTCAAAAAAATTCAGAACATAAGCAAACAGAAACGGATTTTAGTAATGAAAATTGAAGTTAATAAAACACACAATTTTATTCGATATTGGGTTCAAAGTTGCAATTCTTAATGCATTTACAAGATGTTTGTCAGTGATCATTGTCCTATTTTTGTTTTTTGTATGCTTCATTCTTGGAAAATAACAGTTCACAAATATAAGTACTGCCAAAAGCTGAAGAAATTGATAAAGCATGAGTGTGAAAATGAGGATATTTATTGCGCGGTGTAGTAATCTTTATAAAACTCCAGTATAGAAACATTCCCAAATTTTTCTTTCAGTTGAATGTCACTTTGCAGTTTAATGCATTCCATTTGAAGATTTGAAGGTAATTTATTCATTTCTAGAGAAAACGAGGTAGAAAATGTATTGTAATTCTCTTCGTTTTTTCGAAAATCTTTAAATTTTCTTTCAAACTCTTCAATTAAATCAAAAATTATGCAGGATATTGTGCATACATTTATTTTTTTTTAATAAAAATGTGTAAATTGAAATAATTTCATAATTTGCGTTTGGGCCGCACTTTAGACAAGCATGGGTTAAAATGAAATCAGATCTTAAGTTCGTTCAGTCTGTTAAACCTAAACAGTAATATATTTTAAATTACTACTTTACTTTTTAAAAAAAGATGATATACCTACTTGAGCGAAAAAAAGATAAGAATTGGACAAAAAAGTTTTATGTAAATCATACCACTATTTGCATAAAATGCTTGGACTCATTGAGGTTGTCATAAGAATTTTAAAAAAAAATGTATACCACATTAATCGTGCATAGGTATTCCAATATTATTCAAAAACCGAAAAACAGAATTTCAGCAAGTATGCAAAATTGCTGCTTTATTTAAGGAAACAAATCTCCCCCCCCCCTCCAACGAAAATAAAAATACTTGACTCCCACTCTTTTGTTTTCTAAAAAATAAGTCTTAAAATAAACAGCATCGGTGTTATTGTCCTTTATGTTGGGATTAAGCCCATTTTAAAAGAATTATTTTTATTCTTTTTTTAAAAAATAATAACAAAAATTTTAAATGCATTCCAGCATTTTTAAAAAGAAGCTCATTTTCCTCGATACTGTTTTGCATATTCGTGTCTATTTAGTATTAATTAAAAATGTAATAAACATTTCAAATTCCTATTCTATTTTTTAAAAAAATATTCTCCCACATTTTTTATTTCATTTCGCTTTAAACAATGCGATATATTTATTTATTCCACATATTTCGGCTTATAAACATTGCCAACAACAACAAATAAAAAGAATAAGAATCCCTGCTTTATTTACCTGTTGCACAGCGCCCCCTTTCAAGAACTTTTATAACTTATTTCTAAAGTAATAAGAGGTAAACGGGGAAAAGAGGTGCGGAGACTGTGCGGAACAGCGGAAGCAGCTGTCAGTAACAGAAAGGAAGGACTTTACCCTGACCCCACTGACCCCCGAACTCTTAGCTCCCTTGGACCCTGAGTAGGGGCTGCATTCTGATACACACACACGCCTAAGAGTCTCGTTAGAATCAGTCTTAGCTGAAATTTTCTTTCTTTCTTTTTCTTTCTTTGCTTTTAAGTTGATTACAAGAGAGGGGACACGATTTTAAAAATTTTCCGTTGCATTCAATACTAAAAGGATTTTCGCACAAAAAAAATAAATTTTTTAAAAAAAATTTCAGGTATTTTTTTTTTTTTTGAGCAATGAAAATTTTTTGCTTAACATTATTGAACGACAAAATGTTATATATTTACACTCATTCACGTATTCTCTTGTATTTACTAATGATACGAAAAGAGTAAATTCGATTTGTTTCAAAAGTAGAGAAATTACTGGCTCTGTTTTTTACACTTCAATACGTCTTTGAGATTTTTGTTCTATTTTTTTTTTTAATATTAACAATGAATTTTTAAAACGCAGAAAATTACAACTTTCGAATAAAAAAATTTCAGAAAAAATTAATTTTGTTACATAATATTATTTTACATCGTTATCTCTTTTGTATATATATATATATAATATATATATATATAAAAAATATACAAAAAATATTATATACATAAAAACTATATCATGATAGAATAATAGCATAAAAATACTAGGCAAACTCCTACTTAGAACAGAATGCAGGTTAAACAATGTTTTCGCAGCCAACATATAATATATACAAAATATATACATATATACATTTTGTTTTTTTATATTTTAATATATATATATATACAATATATATATATATATACATTTTGTTTTTTTGTATTTTTGTAATATATATATATATATATATATATATAATATAAAAAAATATTATATACATAAGATAACTATAGTATGATAGAATAGATTTAGCCATAAAATACTAGGGCAAACTCCTAGTCTTAGAACAGAATGCAGGTTTAAACAATGTTTTTCGGCAGCAACCATATATATATATACAAAATATATACATATATACATTTTGTTTTTTTATTTTTTATATATATATAAAAATATATATATATACATTTTTTTTTTGTATATTTTGTAATATATATATATATATATATATAAAATATATATATATATACAAAAATAGTTATATACATAAGATAACTATAGTCATGATAGAATAGATTTAGCCACAGAAATACTAGGGCAAACTCCTACCCTTAGGAACCAGGAATGCAGGTTTAAACAATGTTTTTCGGCCAGCCAACCATATATATATATATATATATATATATATATATATATATATAATTGCTATGAATCTAGTATTGCAAAGCAATAAGACAAGGGTGGACAACCCGCGGCCCGCCTTGAATAATTATTTTGCGGCCCTCGAGATTCATTACAACTTTACAAAATACGATTATTTTGTGCAATATTTTCCTTTTAGTGCAGTGTGTTTTATAAGAAATATATCCCATAACTCTGTTTCTATTTTATTATATTGCTTCTGTTTTTATTCGTACTTAGAAGTTAGCAGCATTACATTGCAGCAACCCCCCCCCCCCGCATTATCATGCTTGATTCCTGTAACTTTATCGAGCTGCTTATTGCTAGAGATAGGCATACTTGATCATTGCATTATTATTAAATTGTCTATGTTTGTGTACATGAAAAGTAATGAAAACAATAATAATAATTTTCATTCTGTATATAACCCCCCCCCCTCCTCACATATTAACAGCAGAAAGACTTTCACGCTCTCTAGCGGCTAGAACAATCTTCAGTGATGGCCAAGCTTCCGAACGGTACGGATGTATGAGCATGCGCTCCGATCCCTTTCAATTGTAAACTAAATATTTGTTCTCTAGTTAATGTTTGTTTTGTCTAATAAACGTGTTAAATTAACTAGTGAACTTAGTTAAAAACCCATTCCCCGCGTGTCCCTTTATTACATTGGGTCACACCTCTTATAATTTGGCGCCCACCGTAATAGTTTGACACCCGACGGTTTAAATTTCCACTCCAATAAATGTTTATAATGGGTCCAAATCTGAAATAAGGATATATATTTCCATATGCGTCCCACCTGACTATAATTTTTCCTCGAATGGGCTCGCAAGGTCATTTAGGTTGGCCACCCCTGCAATAAGAAGAAATATAAAAAGACAGTAAAGGTCAACAATAAGAAAATAAGATAGCCACAGTACTATGATAGCTAACTCTTGCACTCAGGAACTAAGATTATAAGGTTAAACATATATAAACATGTGAGTGTATGCATATATATATATATATGCAGGGATGTCCTAAGACTTCTTGAGGCCCTGGGCCCTACTTAAAAGTAGGCCCTGAGCCCTAAACAAATGTAAGCCCCACCTTTGATCCTTAACCGTACATAGCATACGTTGTCAAATACTCCTACAAACAATAACCCCAAACAAATAAATGTAATCGGCTCGACCCACTGCCGTCCTTTGATTGCCTGAATAATGATGGTGTATGGCTGTAGGCCTAGTTTTGTACGTGGATGACGGTCATCACACGTAGCCAGTTGACATATCTTTCGAAATTCCCAGTTTCTTGGAGAATGCAGCTGGAAATAACATTTGATCGTGGAAATTATTCGAATTATAATTTTATTAAGGTTGGGTAGAGAACGAGACGAGGCTCCTATTGCGAACGAGGCGCTGGGCCCTGGACCAGTTGTCCCATGCCTTAAGACGTCCCTGTGTATATGTATATGAATGTATGTGTCACTGTATTACTCACAGTGAAACAACTTGAATAACAAGAATATTAATTAATTAATGAAGAAATGAATTTTTTTAGGAAATTAAATTCTAATTCAGCACTGTGTTCAGCTACACGAGGGCTTTTGGCGACGTACCTCATAATTTTGAACCATGGTTAAGTGACGAGGTCGACACCTGAGCTGACCCCCCCCCCTCTTCTAACTACCACACCAACGGGAGGAATTAATAACCTATTATGGTCGTTTGTAGGAAACTTACTTACCAATATCAATCAAATGATTTTAAGCAGTAAAATTTAAAACAAATGTGCACCTACATACACATTATATAGAAAGAGGAGGGAGTGTGTGGAGGGATAGAAATAAATAACATTTGGTTTTTTTTACATAAAAACTGCACATATTGACTTTTAAAATCCTATAATAAAGTTCCGCAAATATTTATTAGTTGTAGTTTTAAAAAAATGTTGTACACAAGTGTTTTAATAAGTGTTTAATCATAATTTTCGTAGTAATAAATGTAAATACAACACTTATAAAATACAAACCTTCTAACTTTAATTTTATTTTTTCTTGCAATATTGCATCATAGATTTTAATTAAATGCTAAAATAGCTCAAGTACAAAATTAGAAGAGGATTATATATATAAGTAACTAATCCCCTTGTTGTAATGATTTTCAACGAAATAACTAACCAATCAGAAAATTCTGTTTTTCCCAAAATACCTTGAGTGAGTAAAAAAAAGTTGCCGATTTATGTCGAAATTCAGCAAAATATTTGCAATTATTTAGTATAGAATTAATCAATGTTTTTTTTTTACATCAGTAGAGTATTTATTTTTCATTCTATTCCTTATTTTTCAAGTATAAGACAGTTACATTTTGCTTAGTAAATTTTAAAATAAATTATTGAGTAAAATTTCATAGAAATCGCAAATAATGATTCAACTAGAAATCCAGATAACATAAAACTAAAGAAACTTTGTTTTTTTATTTACTTTTTAATCAATATATAAGTTGAGCAGTTAGTATAATAATGTAAATAGTTATTTATAAATCTCCTATTTTTACTCATTTGCAATAATTATAATAAACTAATCAGCCAATTATATCATTTTGCTTTTACATAATGAATTAATCGAATAAAATTGGCGTTCACATTATTAGTCAACTCATTTCATTATATAACTTTAATATGTTTAATAATCAATTAATTTTTTTGAATAATTAAAATGTTCATAATTGTAATTATTTTATGAACTTAAAAGTATGGAATTTTTTTAAAAATTATGTTAATGTACAGTTTTAATATGTTTAATGTATCTTCAAAATTTTAATAATTTAACGAAAACGAAAGTCCAAAAACAGTCGGTCAGGAGTATTTAGAGTTTGTTGTATATTTTATGTCTTTTGAACTCTCAAGTATTTGGAATGCCAGGAAAAAAGAGTAAGAATATCACTTCAATCGGAACTAGTTAGAAAAAAAATTTCCAGCGAATACCGTATCCTGTT
>BMAO01005908.1:0-22671 GCA_019973975.1 Trichonephila clavata
CTATTCACAAAATTTCAATACTAATCATCTTGGGAAACTTTCGGGCTAGCATTTATACTATTTCACAGCCTTTTTAGGAAAAACACGAGATAGTTATATGCTAATTAATTCGACTATATAAAGTCTAGATTTTGTAATTGTAAGGGGGAAGGAGTTGCCAAGCTGTAACGTAAGTATTGTCGGTGAATTACTTCACGAACTTAGCGCGCTTGATAGGCATAAATTATAAGAGTAAATTGTTAGATTAACCATTGAAGAAAATAGATTCAGTACCAACCTGAGGTTAGCAAGTGTTCGTCTCCTTGTCCATTCTGATAGCCGAGATTACTTAGATTTGAGTATTAGGATTAATCGACGTATTAGGGAATCACTCCTAGGTTTCTACTTATAATTAAACTTGTGGTTGTGTTTATGTGTTTGTCAGTCCTGAATATAAACATAATTGTTATTATGGCTTTTGTTGGTGATTATATGTTTCCTCCCACACTTAGAGACGCTCCGGGCAGAGTGAGCGGGGTCTGAGAAAGGACCCAACCACCACAACTGTATCGACAGATTTTGAGGATGAACTAAGTGATTTCGAAGACTGTATAATTTCAGAAGAGCATCATATTAAACAATCTGTTCATCTCATGGATACGACACAAGAATTGGAAGAAACTTTGTGCAATAAACAACAAATAAATTCACGGAAACAACTAATTGACAAAAAATTCAATAGAAGCTTTACTGAGACAAAAGACAGTAAAAAGAGCATTAATTCACCAAAAATGGGGCTCTGCACAGTTTGTCTGCGGGTAAATGATGTAAAAACCGAATCATTTTGCCTTCAATGTAAGAAAAATATGTGCTTATAAACCATATGAATACAGTCTACTCTGAATGTATGGAAAATAATTAAAATATTTGTTTTCTACTTTCTACAATCCTTAACATTAATTACAAAGTAAGTTTATTACTGGAAAAGACGTTTTACTTGTATTTTATGAAAAAAATATAAAATTATATGTTTTAAAATGAAAATTTTGTAGGTTTATTTTAAATTAATATTAGTCTTATTTGTGAGCAATAAATTTAATAATTTTATTTCTGTAATACAAAAAACATCTTGTACTTTATAAATATGTATCATAATTGAATTAATTTTTTTTCTCATCCTTTAATACACGTGTTAAAAGTTTGGGGTGTTTTCTACACTCCCCGAGTAACGACGGTAGCAAAAACAGGCGCGAATGACCGCGGAATAAGTGTTTTAACACCACGAGCATTAAAAGTTCTGCGTATTTATTTCTTGCTAATGTGCTCCAACTAATTGTATATCAATAGCGGGAAACATTGACAGGGAGGTGAGGAATCTACATGTATTGTTAATGAAAATTAATGGAGTTCATGAATTATGTTTTAGTGAAAATAATTAATTTAGACTAAAAGAAAAAAGTTAACAATACTTTAAATGAGTTATGTGTTCAGACATGTTTTTACAAATATCAAAGTTAGATTCTAATTGTATTTTCTCTGTCTACATTGCTTAGCAGTATATTCGAAGATAATGTGTTTCAAATCCTCAGAAATTATTGTAAATGAGTAAATAGGAATATAATATTAAATCTTACTGGACTGTCCACAGTGTTAATTAAAATTCATTTCGACTCTTTTACAAATTAATCATAGAATAAACAAACAAGCTCCTTTTCTAGAAAACATTTTTTTAAATACTTCATAGATTTTGAGCAAAGCATTTTGAATTTAATTTTAAGTCTTTTTAAGATTCGATTTCCGACTTTTATTTCTTATACCAAATAATATGTAGTGAACAATTAGGATCCTGTTAAATGCAATGACAATCTTAATATATATTCTAGAAATATTGAATATTTTTGTGCCTGTTTTAGTTGATTACAAGATTCAATCTCACAAAATAATTAAACAGCAGAATTTTAATTTCATATGAATATTTGACGTTTGAATTTAAATAAAATATGTTAGAAAATTTTAAAATATAATTTTAAAAAATGAATTAACAGACAACATGGAAGAAATAGTATTGGAACGTAAACATAAAATTATAAGTAATTTATCATTCATTATGAAACAGATTTATTCTTTATTTAAAGAAACTAAACTAATTTTTAATGGAAAAATAATAAATAAAAAATTCGGAAACCAAACAAAGGATTAGAGAAAAATTTATATCGATACATTGATAATTTTTTTAAAAAATAAAGTAAACAAAGAAGTAAAATTTACAAATGCATATCATTATTAAACGTTTATTTTATACATTTATGCATGGAAATTTAAATGTAACTCAAATAGTGTGCATTGTTTATTTGTACATTGTTTAAAATAAACCTGAAAATTTATTTAACACACAAAAGTAAAAATGTCCTTCTTTAGCTTGTATGAAAAATAATAAATTTGAAAATTTGTTAGTGTAGTTAATTATACAAAAGTTTAAATGTCAGAAAATGGTATATTATTGTGCAGTGTTTTCCTTTAAAATCTTTATTCCAGTGTTTAATTATACATTGAATTTCTTTAATACATTAATTGACTGAAAGAATGTTCTAAGCTTTGTACATATTAGACTGCATTGACAAACCACTTTAAAAATTATTGTTCCAAAAGTTACTACTATTTGGCAGGGAAAGAATGCCTTTGTTTTAAACAGTTCCAAGATGAATATAATGAACAAGAAGTGAAAAGTATAAGACTCTAAAGTCTCTTGAAAACTTTGTTAGTCCCCAACACAGATTGAGACATTTGTGTATAAATTAACTTTGATTAATGATTAGACGAAGTAAAATTTTTACGTAACAAATGGAGTAGAAACAAATGAGGTGCCATTGCTTTAAATATTCTGTAATATTTTTACTTTATTTTCTCTTGCCAGTTCTAAGCAGGGATTGGTTTTGAGTTCGATATATTTCTTTCAACATATCTATCCAGCACTCCCTGATTTAAAATATGTATGTAGTAGAAGATCACTTACTATGTTCGCATGTATTAAAATGACTAATAGATGTGTGTGTGAAACACGACGCAGTGAATATATGAAATTTTTAACTTCCTTTGTTTTGTCAAGATTCTAGCAGAAAACTTTCCCTTGTTTGGAATACATCTTTCGAACAAACAAGAAAAAGGAGACATGGATAACTCAAACATTTTAGAAATTTTGCTATTATTAAAAATTATCTGAAATAGTTCAGCATATTCCTGTGAAGAATAAATAAATAAGTACTAATAATTACTTTTTTAAATTTAAGATGGTTAATTCTCGATATAAGAATACTTAAAGGTAAACTTTGAAATTTAATTTTAGTAATGATTTAAAGTTACTTCGACATCACGAAAACCGTAAAAAAAATATAACTTAAATTCTAAATATATTTATAAATAAATTATCATAAGAAAAAACTATAAAAAATGTACTTCTATCCAAATTTAGTTTATAATTGAAAGTAATAAATTCTTCCGTAATGTTTCGAATCATCAAATATCTCAAATGCTGTATTGTTTTTTAAAAAATAAAGATGAATTAAAACTCTGAATTCAAATAATGTCAATTAGCTTGCAGAAATTTGTAAATTTTTCATATTGTAATATTTACCAAAATTATCAAAAAAATAGACATAATATTAAAGGGAATCAACAGAATATTGCATATTTAAAACACATTCTGTTAATAATAACTAGGATAAGAAGATAGCTATTAAAAAGAAATGCTGGAATAGAACTAGTTTCAGTAAAATGGCTGCACTTGTGAAGTGTTAGAGGGAAGAAGTATTAAAATGTTTACCAAAAATTGATTAACAAATAGAAAACTGGATCTTAGTGTCAGACTTATGATTGTGACAAGCTCCTGAATACTCGCTTGAGAAGAAGAATCGCGAAAGGTGTCCAATCCCATACTAAAGCAATCGTACGTCAAATTGCTAAGAGTCTTGATAATTTAATGAAGGAGCAACTGCAACTGTCTTTAGACAAACTGTGCCCCTTGCATTACACCTTAGGCTATGGCGACCGGTGACCTGTTGAAAGCCTTCTTCCGTCATCCTTGAAAAGGAAAAAAAAACGTCTCTAGTTCAAATAACAGAACAGATATTGGACGGTGGAGGACTAAAAAAAGGGTCATGTGGTTCAATGAATCGCATTTTTAATTGCACCCTGCAAAATTCAGGGAGAAAATTTGAAGAAACAAAACAAAAGCTTGAAACTCACCACATTACAGCACCTCTTCAAGTTTGTGGAGCACTATTATAGTTTGAGGATGTTTCCAGAATTCTATGCGTTTTTTGACTTGGGTGGAAAAATATCTGAGTGCCCAAAATTTATCGCTGATCAAGTATATCCTGTTACGTTAATGGTATACTCTGCAGGAGATTGATTTTTTCAGCAGGTCAGTTCCTTCTTACACATAGCTGGCATTGTCTGCAGATAGTTCGAAGACCATGGAAGAGACTTTATATAGCTTAGTTTATATACACAATAACCATATCCCATTCCATTTGATAATCCAGCATATGAGACCGAATTCTGCATCAGGCAGCTAGACCCGGTACCATACAATCTGAATGAAAGGGCAATTCATCGGCTATGTTTTCAGATTTCACATCCTCAGGTTCCCAAATTTTTCGCAGATTAAGTATATTTTGTTATGTTAATGGTATACTCTGCCGGAGATTGATATTTCCCACAGGTCAATTCATCCTTACACATTGCTGGAGTTATCTGCAGATACTTTGAAGATCATTGAAGAAACTTTCCTAACAACATTTTATGGATAATATTCCATAGACTCTATGCCTAGAAGAATCCATGCAGTATTAAAGGCACGCCAAGCTCACTACACACACATATATATATATGCATATACATACATGCATACATATATATTCTGGGTGTGACAAAAAAACTCAGACAAATTTCTTGCCTCCTAGAATAATTAACAAATTTCCTTTTAATTGGTGTTTTAATGTTTCTTTATCCACCACTTTAATAACGACATATAATTTAATACATTTCTTAGTGTGTACTTTGATTTATGTGTTTTTGATAATGTCAAGCAAAAGGTCTGCTATTTTATAGTTGTTTCAGCAAGGGAAACGAAAGTGTAAATTTGTTCATTTGCTTATTGTACCTCGGCAAACAGTGTTTGATGCAATTTGCCATTTCAAAGAACTTGGCAGTAATGGTCGACGTCCAGGAAGTGGGCGAAAACGCACTATAAACTTTTCAATGAATCGTTAGACCATCGAAAAGCGAGTCCAGAGTAATACCAGAGATTCCATGAGACAGATTGCTCGTGACATGGGAATAAGTGACAGTTCGGTGAGGTGAATAGCAATAACGGAGAGCTTGGACTGAAACCTTACAAGTTTCAAAAAGTTCAGCTTCTCACTAAAAAAAAACTCGTACGGCTCCGAAAATGCCGAAAATTTTTGAGAGGGCCGCAAGTCAACGCTGGGAGAGATTCCTTTTCACTCATGAGAAGCTATTTACGGTTCAACAAGTTCATAATTCCCAAAACGATAGAATCTGATCCGTGTACTCTCCAAGTACCTCGGCAATTGTTGAACATCGCCAATATCTAAATTCAGTCATGGTCTGGGGCGGAATTTGCGCAAGTGGCAAAACATCTTTGGTTTTTGTGGAGAAGGGCATTAAAACCAATCAAAAAGTGTACCAGAGGGATATTCTTGAAACTGTTGTACTTCCGTGGGCCCAAATGCATTTCGGAAATGCAAATTGGACGTTTCAGCAAGACTCTACACCAGCTCACAAGGTCAAAAAGACACAGGAGTGGCGTAAGGTGAATTTTCTAGACATGATATCATCTGAAGAATGGCCACCCTACTCGTAGGATATCAATCCCATGGATTACAGTATATGGTCCATTATAAAGTCCAAGGCGTGCACTAGACTGCACAAAACTTTGGACTCTCTAAAGCAATAGCTTCTACTGTAACGGGGCAGATTAAAGGTAAAAGATTTGAGAAATTTCTGCAAGCGTTTGCACCTCTGCATTGCTGCAAACGGCGGTCACTTTGAAGCGAATTATATTTATTTATTAGTACGAGTGTGTACTCTTATTGTTACTTGTTATAATTAGTTAATTTATTAATTTTTTATAAATTTATTTACAAAATTGTTTATCCGGGTTTTTTTTCGCCGCACCCTGTATATGTGTACATGTGTGTGTGTGGTGTGGGTGTGGGCGGGCGCCTCTCTTGTAGCCAGTAAGAGAAGTAATTGAATAGGTGAAAGAAAGAGTAAAGCAGATGTGTGAAGTTAAGCCGAATACTTTTATTGCTAAGAGAATCATTATTAATCCGTATATGTGAAAAATTTTGTCTATAGGAAGTCAGACGAGCTAAGTCCTTCAGCCAATGAGAAATGATCTGTGAATGGTTATATTTAGTAGAACTAGGGAAAGAAATTATTAATATCTATGTTTGTATGCTTAAATTTGTGAAGTCTTCCTTCCATGCATTACCTTCTTATTCTGCTCGTTACAAAATAGTTGTCATCATTTTAAACATAAATCAAAACACTACTGAGACCCTCACAAAGTGGTCAAACACGGTGAACTGTGACGACATGTGATTTGAGAACCCAAAGTAAACTGTATAAACTGAGATATAAACTGTTTACTTACCAGAGGATATGCGCCATTCACTTTTTGATTGATGCAAAATTCGGCAAAAAGTTAGATACTTTTTTAATTATTCTCTTTCTGTGACTTTGAAATTAGATAAAAAAAGGTACTTACTATGGTATCGTATAAAAGTAGTACCGAAAAAACAGATACAGTAGATGTTCTTGCTGAAATTAGTGACCATGGCGCTTCCAAAGAAACAACAATGGGATTTAAAACAAAAATGGAAAATTGGACGGAATTTATGAATGATCCTTAATTCGTAACGAATCTGCTCAATTTGTCCATTAAGGACAGCCAAAGAAAAACCTAGCGTAAAATGTAGATAGCTAAATCGTGGTCAGAACTCGAAATCTTAAATCCCAGCAGATCGAATATAAATTAGAGGTTAAAAAAAAACGGAAGTTAAAGCAACTCAAGAAAGTTAAAAGAGGGAAAGCAAGAAAACTGAACTAAAAAATTTAGTAAAGTTTGCAAAAACATTAATGATGCAAAACCAAACTAAAGTTGATTTTTTTTTTGTATTTCTTTAATTCTTGGAATCCTTATTTTTAGTTTAAAATATAAAAGATTTTGGAATCGAGAATTATGAGTTACTAAAATTTGTGATTTTAATATAATTTTAAACTAATACTCAATTTAATTTTGGGAAATCCAGAGGAAAGGTGAGTAAAATTAACATGTTCGTTTGTAGCACGTTAAATGTTTAGAAACGAATGAAACACTGGCAGTAAAATTCATTCGAATTTAATGTACAGAAATGCATTCCAGAGACGGTTTTTAAAACAAAACCAAAATCTTAAGCAAGAAAGACCTATCATTTGTTATTTAAAAGGAAAACAGCATTTTGTTAGCAACTGTTTACTAGAAAAAAATAAATGAAAGTATAGGATACATCATGAATTGTAAAACTGGGATGTTTTCAGTACTTTAATTTGCTTCAATCAAAGTAACTTTAAATTAAATTTACAATCTAGTAATTTAATTACTTCGACTGGAGTATAACTATGGAGACATAGTTTTAAATCTGCATACTATCTCAGAACAGACGTGACTATGGCTTTCCTTCTTCGGTGATTATTTGTACCAAATAAATCTTTGCAGAGAACTTTATTTCATAGAGCTTGGTACTTAGAATGAATTTTTTCTATGCTAATATTTTCAATTTTGAAAATATTAAAGAACAGCAAACCTGATGTATAACATTGCTATCAATGTCTTTTTAATTTAAAATTATGTAAAAGTGAGTGTAAATAATCTACGTACTTAGTAAAGAAAAACGCCCTTCAAAATGATACTATCTTACAATGAAATAAAATGATATTCAATCAAAATCAATGCCAATTATAAGCTACGCAAGGTATCAGGAATTTAAGTTGTGTATATTTATTTAATATTTAAAAAGTGACACATTAGTTTACAGAATAAAAAAAATATTTGCAATTATTATAAAATATTTTTTTTAAAATTAAATTTTTAAAACATTACTTGGAAACAAAAGAGAAATGTCTATGAGTGTTCCTAATTTATAAGACAAAGTTATAAAAATTTAAAATTTTTTATCAAAATGAAAATTGTATAGTAATAGTTACATTTATGGAATAAAATTCTAACATTCACATTGCGTCAAAAATATAATTTTCTGAATCAGAAAATCCTCTTGTGTGCAGTTCAAATCTTCCAAATAAACTCTGAATAATATATATATATATAAATACCCTTATAATTACTTATATTTTGTAACATCAAAAATATAAATTTAATCACTAATTTGTGTTAAAATAAATATGCTCTGAGAATGAAAGTTTTCTACTTATATATCCCTTCTATCCATTATCGTTCAATGTTAAGTGGTGAAGTGGAATATTATTTAATTCGTCAGAGAAGTGGGCATCGTAATGGAAATTTGTGCTTGATAAAGCTTATCTTTTGTTTGGAAAGCATTTCGATTTGTGTTCATCTTTTCAACATCGAGATTATTTCAAACAAGTCTCAACGTGCAATTTTCTAGATTAATGGAAATATTTGCCGCTTGCATTTGTGTCACAACCGATTTAGAATATAAATATTTGCTTGTAAAGTACCCATATGAATTCTACAATTAATTTAAAAGAAGGACTATATCTTTTTGTAAATGTCAGATATAAAAAAAACTTAAAAAGTTTTATACAGGAGGAATATTTAACTTAATAAAATTAACGATAGAACTATTCAAAGAAGGAAATATGATAATCCTTAATTTTTATTTCGTTTTATTTTTTTATTTTATTTTATTTTGCAATATACTAGTTTTGTATAAGTTTTACGTTGTTTGGTCACCCTCTTGTGTAGTAAAAATAGAAAAACAATTTGAAAAACCTCACACTTTTTAAAAGTTTTATATTGGTAAACTAAGTTGTAAAACAAATAATTGTGTAGCCTTTATCAAAAGAGTTATGACCAATAGAAGCAAAATTATTTGTGCAGAATAATCAAGACTTTTTGAGTAACTGATTCATATAGAACATTTTTAGAGAAATTCATAAACCTTTTAGTTTTTAAAAGTAGTTGTTAAAAATATTCGAGAAATGTAATATACTACTAATGAAATTATTACAACAAAAATATTTGTCAAACATAGTCAAACGAAGGTACAGCAAATAGTTCATATTACGTCAAGTAATTGAATTTTTTCATGTTTTATTAAAATAATATGAAATATAAAATACAAAGTTTAAGGTAATTATAAGACAAACATACCTGTGTGAAATCAACATATTTTTGTTGCTAGAAAAGTAAAAGTAATGTTTCTAATTTATCTTAATGTAATAAATAATTTTCATAACTGTTATTATTATATTAGAGTAAAGTCGCTAAAAACTTCATTTCAGTTACTATTACTGTAATGTTAAAAAAACTACAATTATCATGAAATCAGCTGAAATTATAGTAAAGTCCTTCTCGTGTTTCAACGAAACCATCACTCTTTATATGATTTTTATCACCCAATTGAATTTAATTTGTGATTAGAAAATTTTGCAATGGATTCTTATACCTTAATACTCCATCAATAAATATTTTCATAGAAATAGATCACATATTTTGATTCCGAAAGTTTTTTTTAAAGTAGTTTCATTAAAATATATCTTTATATTCTGAAGAAAATCAGTTGTGCTAATTCCTTACGAAAACGCTCATCTGGCCAAGATACGTAGGAGTTTCAATGAGTAATGTAACAAATCCATTCAGGATAAACGCTTATTCAGGAAATATATATAAATACAGTTTAAAAAAAGCAAAAATACAAATACATATATTAATATTCAGTAAAAAAAAGTGAGTGAATATAATGTACGTTAGCAACCACTGCTAGAACATCAAGTGACGCGGCCCTGACTGCACCTCTCCAACTACCACACCACTGAGAACGTTTGGCTCTCGAAGATTTGACGTGCATCCTCCCAAGTGGTAAGATCCTCATGAAGGTCCGAGTAACCAGGAGCTGAAAAAAAAAGATCAAATGAAAAATCTGCTGTAATGGCTGAAATAAGTGAAGAGGAATTAATCATAGGAAAAGAATGGTCTTCCCACCGAGAGCGCACTTTATTCATCTCGCTAATCTGTTTTATGACAAATCTCGTGCACAAAGCCTACACCTGTCTTCGTGATATAGCTCTTATACCATACACTTCTGTCAATTGCGGATGAATTTCAGCTGGAGAGGTTCTCTTTATGCGCAAAAACCATATCACACTTCTTATTTTCAATCGCGGGCCATGTTTCCATCAAGGCAAGGATCTTCTGACTGAGATTTAGTCATTTTACTAGAGAACCAGCTCCATGCACCAACACCATTTTATTGCTGTGATAACCTATGTTATGTTCATATGGATTTTTATTCATACAGTCAATTCGCACAACCGTCAGAGCTACTGTTACCTTACTTTTTGAAACCTCTACATGCAATTCCATTTATTTTTTTATTTATATTCTGTGTTTATATATATATAAACTTCTTATTCTCATATATTCTTGATTCATCGTTTTTAGTTGCGACTTCGATCTGATACTACATCAGTGATTCTCAAACTTTCACTATTGGTGACCCAATTTTCAATCATAATTTTTATCGCGCCTCACTTATACAATAATAATGTATGAAATGCAATAATAATGCATTTTTTGGCGCTGAAGCTACAATACGAATTTAATTATAAACCGTACAAATTAACAAGATAAGTATTAAATTTTGTATATGTTACTTTTAAATAATATATATTTTAAGGAATTTACTTTTAAGTAATAGAATAATTATTATATTAATTTTTTCCTTTCGCTAGTTTTTAAATTGGAGCAGATTGCAAAATGATATTTAATTAAAGATATATTCCCTCCACCATCCATTTCTAAAAGTAGAAATAGCATTAGAAAAATAGTCTATAGCCTATGTTATTCTCTATCATATCCAACACATCTAACATTCTCTCGAACGTTTACATGAGTCTGGGGAACTTATCAGACGTCTGGGCAAAACATATTAAAATGCTATACCTCGCAGATTTCAAGTTATTCTTGGTCAAAACGATTCTTCTATAGCAACTGAATCTGCCTTGAAAGTACATTTTATAATTTGCGCTTTAGTTGCAATTCACAGCATTAAGTATTTAAGGCATTAGATTAACAAAAACATGGATAAATTTTTAAGTCGCAAGAGAATATTCGATGATAATAAAGCATCAGCAAGTACACAGACGAGCACAGTTCCGAATCAAGTAAGTATTCTCAAGAATATTTAAATTTTCGATTTACCACTATTCAAGTAAATGGAGAAGAAAAGCCCTTGCGAGTTATTTGTTCAAAAATATTTTGGTAGCAGACAGTATGAAACCTAATAAAATTAAAAGACCTTCGGAACTAACTACTTCATGGTGAGTACATTATCAAACCTCGTGAGTTCTTTGAATTAAAATTAAATTCATGTGAAAAACAAAAGGCATTTTTAAAAAAGAAACATTGTGAATGAAAAAGCTTTACTTACATCTTACAAAGTATCATACAAATTAACCAAATCTAAAAAGGTCTCAAACTATTGGCGAAAAGAGCTTACTTTGCCAGCAGCAATTGAGATTGTAGAAACCATGTTTGGAGACAATTTTGCCAGAGTTTCAGTCTATGGACTGCAACTCTTTGGCAAAATCAACTGTCATTTTTAGCCTCAAAAAATTAGCTTTTAGAATAAATGTTAAAAAAATTTTAAAAATGTAAAATTACGATTTACGTTTTTTGTATTTTTTAATATTTAAAGCGTGTAGACTTCAAAGTTCTTTAGCCCGGGATCAGGTGTGCACTCGATACTAACATTAATAGTTGCGCGGGTAAATGAGTCACCCCAATCCTTTTTTTATAAAAAAATTTATTGTACACGATAAAAATCACAATTCTCGTGAAAAATTTAATTACATGAAAGTATACGTACCTATTTTCAAGAATTTTTCAATTATTCTTTGATAACTTGAGAAAAATTCCAATAAAACTGAACTTAAATGTTTTAAATGTGTGAGACCTGAATAAAGGACGCGAATCACAGTCATTTTTCGCTAACATAACATGAATGTTATTTGCAGGCATAACTGTCATATTTTGTTCAAGTTATTGAAATTTTAATGTCTTTTGATGATCGACAAATAGCATGTTGAACTTTTTCTTGCTTGTGTCTTTTTGCCAGGGCGAAGTTTGTCATGTGGTACACTTATTTTTTCATATTTTTCTTAATGGAGTTCTTTAGGTAGCATTTGAAAATTTTCCTTTCGTTTCATGTTGATTGCTTTTCTCAAATTTACTTTCGCTATCATGATTAATATGCATTATTTCAGAAGGTTCTTCCCTTGCTTGATCCGTTTCAACTTCTTTCAATAGAGATCACAGATGCCCATTTCTTTTTTTATATTCTGCTCATTTACATTTATCGCAGGGAAAAATGTATCAGGTGCATAGAAAGTATTTCAGAACAAAAGTGGTCGCGCGGGAAACTCGGTCGAAACAAGAATCTTAAGACTGTAAGTTCCTCTGAAGACTGTCATATAGGAGGATACTGTCAAGGTCATTGTTAAAAAATAAACAATTTTCCCGGAATTAAGGATTTTTTGAGCATAGTGTTTCTTTGCTCCTCGCGCGAACACTACCGTGTTAAAATTGTATTCAATATAAAAATATGAATGTCAGTTCTGAAAAATAATTGCGTAAAATGTTTTTCATTATGCTTTATATGTTCAGAATATTCATAAAATTAAATCTTGCGAAATAATACTTCAATCATTTGTGTTTTTCAAAATATCATAAAACTCTTTCATATGGAATAAGGCGCATCATAAATGCATTATTTACAACTTCCATAAATGAGAGCGATGAATTTTTTATCTTCCTTTAATTTTTCTCTGGGTCTGGGTTTTGTTTTTCTCTGAAAGAGTAGTATTTTAGGTTTAAAAAGAAACCGTAATTAAAAAATCTCTGATCGTGGGATTACAGAAACTCAAACAAAATGTTTTTTATTTGGTAAAAGGATCAAACATAGCTTGAAGTGGAGATGACGTAATATTGCCCGATGATATATATAAATTATATCAGTGTAAATGTGTATTTTTATTATGTCAGAAATATTTTATTTTAATTCATTCCAGTAAACTAATTTTTTTGAAAATTTTATTTTCGATATACTCACACCCCCTTATGGGATTGTCACGCCCCCCAGGGTTGCGTGCCCCTCAGTTTGAGAAACACTGTACTATATTCTTCTTCTTGATTGTTCCACAATTGTACGGGAAAGATGTCGATGAAGAAAAATAGTTTTTAAGCATTATCTATAATTTCTCAATACTACTGAATCTTGTAAATATCTTAGTATTATACCTGTCTTCAACAGATAGAATACAGCATTTTAATAACAACCTCTACGCTTTTTAGAAAACCTTAAAAAATATTATATGCAAGTTAGCACGACAGATAACCTAATACATTTTTTAAACTGAATTTTTTCTTGTTATTTCCTAATAAAGTAAATGCACTACGTAGAAGTTGCTACAAAACTGCATATATCATATAATATACATCATGTACACAAAATATGTACAATGTAGAAAATAACCGTTGAAAAACATTTCAGTTATGCAACAAATAAGCTTCTCAATATCTACTCTTTGAAACATCCAAAATCCGAATTTTACTGTAAACATCAAAGTTACCCGAAGGAGAACATGAAATACTTTGTGAAATTGCGATACTTTAAAATTTATCCCAAACCAAGAATGATTAAATTTCTAAAGATATGGATAAAAGATTTGAAGAAAGATTTCAATTGCACATATGGTTTGAAAGTAAATGAAGATGTAGTTGCATCATCGAAATACTATAGTAACGTCTTATAGCAATATTATAGCGACTTATAGTAATACTTCGAAACGACTTCAAAGCAGAAGATAAAATTTTGAATAAATCATCTGCTGCTGTTTACATTTCTTCCAAGACAGGTTGTCATTCATATCCAAAAATGTAAATAGTTGTTTCAATTAAATTCAAAAATATATTGAAAAAATATACAAAAACCAAGTTTCACCTAACAATGAGGAAGCCGACTCTTAAAATTTCAAGTATAATTGCCTCAGTATTTCATGTGACACCAAATATACTTATTTATTCACGTCTTCTGTTATAATCCTTGTTATATGCTCATACTTTTATTATGATACTTTTTACACTATTTACGTTCTTATCAGAATTTGTTTCGAATGTATACCAGTAGGAGGGATATTCGATAATGTTGCACAGTTATTTTAAACTGAAGTACTTAATAATGGAGAAATATTGTTCTTAGAGATAAAATCGCTTTTATGTAGTCTAGAGATAATAGTTATCAGCACGAACAATACCTTCAATTAAGACAATTATCCCATAAAAATATTACTTTCAGCACTCAGTTTGGATGCTTGTTTGGTTGCAAAGATTGTTAGATACTTAATACTATATTTCCATTCATCATATTTAGAAGTCCTTTGACGTCTCGCTGACAATAAACCATTCTACTTACTTTAAGTATTGGTGATATACATTGCTCAGCTTATTCCTTTTCTGCATCTTTAGCATATTGAAAGTATCTATGCCAATGCAGGATGATAGCTTGAGTAGTATATGAATCCACCAAAAAGTTTTAAATATTTGAAATGACGCTTTACTAAAAATATGGCCTAGTCTAACTGAACAGCATGTGATTATTATCACCCATCCTATCCCGAAAAATCCGAGTTTTCAAGGACTAAATTTAGGACAGCCACGGGATAACTGCAATCACGCATTTTCAGTTGAAGACAAAAATGAGAATAGATTTGTATTTGCTGTCTATCTTTAAAATTCAAATTTGAAAATTCTATAAAAATGTCAAAATATAAAGATACAACAAACAGTTTTTCGAAAAAAATATCTATTGTTATAAGGGAATTTTAAAATTAAGAGCCTTGGATTACCCGTGTTTTTTTAATACTGTTAGCAAATATGTACTTTTTAAAACAAATTTTTTGTAAAACAAAAATCGGAAACAGTTAAGCATAACAATTGATAAGTTATTGCATTTACCATGTACCTATGACGGTCAAATGAATTTAGCCATAGTTTCGTATGTACGCACACACACACATATGTATATGGATATGTATTCATATAATTATTTCTGCAACTTACCTATATCTACATACTTCCTAAGAAAGGAATTTAAAATGGAAAGCTATCACTCTTCCAAGGCTATTTTTCATGGATTGTTTCTTGTATTTAAGGTTCTGAAATGAATACAATGTATCCTAATATCCTATTAAAGGAAAGGAATGAATTATATTTTAAGCATCTGTTATGCCTTTTTCGAGTAAAATAATTGTTTTTTAAGTTCTTCCTTAATGTATAATATATATATATATATATACACTGGTGTCCAAAAGTTAAGCATAAATCGTAAAATGCGAAGAACATGGAGTAAATTTTCGTAAAATTATTCAAAATTTCTTGCAAATATTAATTGAGTGAAAAAGAAACATTGGATTTAAGCAAAACTTTTCAGTCGACTACGTCCTGCGCAGAACACCGACGCATGTCGGAACGCAGAGAAACCGATTCACGCAGCATAGGCAGTTCAGACAAGTTCCGTGCAACTGCTGTTCAAAGGAACGTTGTTAACCATCAAACAAGGTGAATGATGGCACAAAGACGCCAATTGGACATGTTTACGAAAGGAAGAATCATTGGAATGCTGGAATCCTCACGATCACAAACCGAAGTGTCTCGAATTCTGAATGTGGACCAGAATGTGATCTCAAGACTATGGCAGAGGTCTCAAAGAACGGGGAATGTTACCCGACACCAGTATCAGGTCGACCAAGAGTCACAAACGCTTGCCAAGACCGATATCTGGTAATAAGTGCGCTACGCCAGAGTAGCAGTACTGCAAGAGCACTGGGTTCGGCGCTCACAGTCGCCACAGGAATACGAATTTCCAGACAAACTGTTTACAGGAGACTCAATCATGCTAGCCTGTATGCCAGAAGAGCAGAAGTTTGCATTCCCCTCACGTCTGCGCATATACGCGCTCCTTTGAACTGGAGTTTGAAACATCAACATTGGAGTGTGGGAGAGTCGGCCAATGTGATTTTCAGTGACGAGTCCTGGTTAAAACTGAGTAGTGATTCTCGGCAGCGTAATGATATGGAGAAAACGTGGAAAACGTTTTGAACCAAGAAACATAACGGAAAGACATCATTTTCCATCAAGGGGAGTAATGATATGGGTAGGGATCATGATGGACAGCCGCACAGACCTCCATTCCTTTGACACGGGGTCTGTGACTGCTGAAAGATACAGAGACGAAGCTCTTGAGCCTTATGTTCGTTTGTTTCGAGGTGCTGTCGGTCCTGACTTCATACTCATGGGTGATAATGCGCCATGTCACCAAGCGGTGCTGATTGATGACTTCCTTGAAGCATAAAACATCCAGCGCATGTCGTGGCCTGCGAACTCCCCTAATTTAAATCCTATCGAGCATGTATGGGATATGCTCGGGGGACAAAAGGCAGCCCTTTCGCACCCACCAATCTCCGTTACAGAATTGAAGAGAGCTCTCCAAGAAGCTTGAAACCGTTTGAGCCCACAACTCATTCATCATCTCATAGCAAGTATGGTAAATCGCTGTGCAGCGTGTCTGGCTGTCAGAGGTGACAACATGCCTTATTAAACTGCAGCATCAGTATTTTATTTAATGTTTTCTTTCATTTTTTCTTTAAAGTGTGAATCCTTGCTATGATCAGTTTTCTTTCAAACTGCTACTTTGGATAATAAAATTAATTATTATCATTCTTTTGATTTGCTTCCTTATTTTATAACCATTTTACACTCGCATATCACGTTTCCTGCCATTCTGATTAACTGTTTCCTTCTTTATTCACATAATAACTTTTGGACACCAGTGTATGTATATATATATTCAAAATTCTCTACAAGAGAAAGATGTATGAATAAACAAAATCAAAACTGCAAAAAATTGAAATTGCAAGGTAACCAGACAATAGACTTTAGAAAGGATATATGAAAAATGAAAAATATTAGAGTTAAATATAAAAATATGGATGCTACAGTATAATAAACATTGCTGACTTAGGAGAGCTTATATATAAATTTTTTTATATAAAATTGGGTTGAACATGTTTTGTGGTCAGGCAACCTTCCCTCTTTCTGTTAATAATACTGAGCAAAAATCTATTGAAAATAATAGACAGAATATCTAAATCCATTACAAAAATAGGTAACTCACCTCAAAATTGTACTCAAAATTACAGAGCTCGTGCTAAATCTGAGAACAATAAACAAATTAATGCCAGATTCTGGACACACATATAATTTCAAAGCATGGGCATAGCTGAATAATAGCATTTAGCAAAATTTTGAAAAGAATAGAAATAAAATAATGTAAAAAATTATAAAGTGTATACCTACTACCATTACTTGAGAGACACTAAAATTATATTTGAATTAATATACATACATACACACACACACACACACACATATATATATATATATATATATAATTAAACTCATTGGCGCAACAACCTATGAGGACCAAGACCTACACTGGTGTCCAAAAGTTAAGTATAATTGATAATTATGTGAATAAAGATGGAACTGTAAATCCGAATTGTTGTAAATCCGTAAATTTGTTTTTCTATATTTACAAATCATTGCAGTTTTAAAAAGTTTATACTTTGTTTAGACAGTTTTTTTTATATATTTTTGCAAAAAAAAAACCAGATTCCATTATGAAAAAAATTTAGGTTCAAAAATTTAAATAGGTTAATTCAGAAAATCAATGTATTCATTTATCCCATAGCTCAGTCAATATGAGCCTTCAATAAATGCACCGATTTAAAGGTATTCCATTTTTCTAATGACTGCGCAATTCATTTGAGAGTGTTAGGAAAAAAATCCTTTCCTTATTTATATATATAAATACACTGGTGTTCAAAAGTTAAGCATAATTGATAATTATGTGAATAAAGAAGGAACTGTAAATCAGAATGGCGGGAAACGTGATATGCAAGTGTAAAATGGTTATAAAATAAGGAAGCAAATCAAAAGAATGATAATAATTAATTTTATTATCCAAAGTAGCAGATTGAAAGAAAACTGATTATAGCAAGGATTCACACTTTAAAGAAAAAATGAAAGAAAACATTAAATAAAATACTGATGCTGCAGTTTAATAAGGCATGTTGTCACCTCTGACAGCCAGACACGCTGCACAGCGATTTACCATACTTGCTATGAGATGATGAATGAGTTGTGGGCTCAAACGGTTTCAAGCTTCTTGGAGAGCTCTCTTCAATTCTGTAACGGAGATTGGTGGGTGCGAAAGGGCTGCCATTTATCTCCCGAGCATATCCCGTACATGCTCGATATGATTTAAATTAGGGGAGTTCGCAGGCTACGACATGCGCTGGATGTTTTCCGTTTCAAGGAAGTCATCAATCAGCACCGCTCGGTGACATGGCGCATTATCATCCCATGATATGAAGTCAGGACCGACAGCACCTCGAAACAAGCGAACATAAGGCTCAAGAATTTCGTCTCTGTATCTTTGAGCAGTCACAGACCCCGTGTCAAAGAATGGAGGTCTGTGCGGCTGTCCATCATGATCCTGCCCATATCCATTACTCCCCTTGATGGAAAATGATGTCTTTCCTTCATGTTTCTTGGTTCAAAACGTTTTCCACGTTTTCTCCATATCTTTACGCGCCGGGAATCACTACTCAGACTGAACCAGGACTCCTCACTGAACATCACATTCGCCCACTCTCCCATACTCCAATGTTGATGTTTCAAACTCCAGTTCAAAAGAGTGCGTTTATGCGCAGACGTGAGAGGAATGCAAACTACTGTTCTACTGGCATACAGGCTAGCATGATTGAGTCTCCTGTAAAATGTTTATCTCGAAATTCGTATTCCTGTGGCGACTGGGAGCACCGACTCCAGTGCTCTGGCAGTACTGCCCCTCAGACGTAGCGCACTTATTACCAGATATAGGTCTTGGCGAGGGGTTGTGACTCTTGGTCGACCTGATACTGGTTGTCGGGTAACATCTCCCATTCTTTGAAATATCTGCCACAGTCTTGAGATCACAGACTGGTCCACATTCAGAATTCGAGACACTTCGATTTGTGATCGTGAGGATTCCAGCATTCAAATGATTCTTCCTTTCGTAAACATGTCCAATTGGCGTCTTTGTGCCATCATTCACCTTGTTTGATGGTTAACAACGTTCCTTCGCACAGCAGTTGCACGAAACTTGTCTGAACTTCCTATGCTGCGTGAATCGGTTTCTCTGCGTTCCGACATGCGCTGGTGTTTCACGCACGACGTAGTCGACTGAAAAGATTTGCATAAATCCAATGTTTCTTTTTCACCCAATTAATATCCGCAAGAAATTTGGAATAATTTTACGAATATTTACTCCATATTTTTCGCATTTTACGATTTATGCTTAACTTTGGACATGAGTGTACTTCTGCCTATCTCAGTTTTAGTGATCTTGGGCACTGAGATGCATGAGCAGTTGTTTCGGTCAGGTGGCCAGTCTGACTCGAAACCGTCAATGTATATTTTTTATGCAAATTTGGTACTCATTCATGGATTCACTAAGGCCATAAATGGCTGAGTCGACCTTGCCCATCCCGGGATTTTAATCCCTCGCCTGTTTCGAGGAAGCACGATACGCTACCACTCAGCCACTGGGTTTCTCATAGTATATTTCTCTTATAAAATTTATTTCTTTTCCTATTAAGTTGCTGTTCTCTGGATTAAATTTAGTTTAATCACAAGTTCAGTAAGCAGAAATATATAGTAAGGGATGTATGTTTTTTAGATTCCTATATTAATTGTATATATAATAATGTAGTGTATTCTTTCTTATTTCATAAATTACGGGTTTGATTAGCAGACTCTCTAAAAGATTCCGAATCTTAAGAAATTTGCCTATTTTATAATTCGTAGATGAAACTAATTTATTTACAATGAGCATAAAAGGCTAATTTTTTCTTTATATTTTTCAAGATGAATAAAGTATCGAAAAGAAACAGTTTTACAAAAAGCGATATAAATGCTTTAAAATCAAATCTTTCATCAAATTATAAATTATTTTGCAGGTGAGGTGTTCTCGTCATATAGCCAGAATCTGGCTCTTATTGGATCAAACAATCTATGTGGATTGTGACGTAATAGAGGTTGAGTTACACATTTGAATTCCCTCTTTGCAACAGTCGTGTTGTCTCCTGCTGAAATCCTGTCATCATACTTAACAACTCTAGGCAGCCAAGGGAATTGTCTGTTTCAAAAGGCGTAATGAGTAAATCAATGAATTGTTGAAAATGGGAAACAATCGTGCTATCAGAATCAGATTGAAAATATTTTTCGACATTTGCTGTTTGAGTTTTCCTATCTCTGACTTCCAATTTTTTTTGTTTTTCTCAACAATTTCATTTTATTTACTGATAAATCAACTGACTTTGACGGTATTATCACTGGTAAATTTCGCGATGTGTTTGAGAAAGAAAAAATAAATTGTTCTCATTGGAATAATTTCGAACCGGCGGTGAAACTTATCGGTGATTTCTATCACTGGAATGCCAAAAATTAAAATGGGTAAAAATAATTATTTCAGTTTGTTCTCAAAGCTAAAGATTAAACGCAATATATCAGGTAAACATGGATTATAAGAAATAATAAAAGAATAAAAGATTAAAAGAATGTTTATTATAAGAATAAATAATTACAAAAAATTGATTTGGAAGGAATCATGAAGCTGTGTAACAGATTCACTTTTAAACGTAGAATTGAAGAAAATCATAAAGTTAAAGGTATAAAACATCAAGAGTTATGAAGTTTAAAAATATATTTATAGACTGAACAGGATTAGAAACTTTCATTATTGATTAATTAATTAATTAATTAAAAGCGTTCTAAACTATAATTATTAGCGACAATTTGTTCATATTTAATTCGAACAACCTATGAATTAATTTTCTTCTTAATTTACATGTTAAATGCTGGGACGGAAAATATATTTGCTTAAAAAATGTAAAATTATTAAATCTAAAGCAATTCAATGATATAATAAAATTATTCCGAAGCAAAGCTAGATTCATGGAGATGGCATTTACACATTTGAGTGATCCCGTAAAAAATATATCTACCTTTTACATAAAGACACATTCTAAGCATTTATGGAAATCAAATTTCGACTGATAAATACAGAAAAAAATTCTA
The DNA here is from genome assembly GCA_019973975.1 of Trichonephila clavata. Classification (NCBI taxonomy): domain Eukaryota; kingdom Metazoa; phylum Arthropoda; class Arachnida; order Araneae; family Nephilidae; genus Trichonephila; species Trichonephila clavata. The sequence goes on from BMAO01005908.1 coordinate 21,485, forward strand.
AAGAATGAATTAAAAGATAAGTTTTAAGTAATAACGAAAAATATTTAGAATCTCCGTCACTTGTCGCCAGATGATACAGTTACACCTGGCCTTTTAAGTTTTTAAGTTTTAACACCTAAATCAATTTAAAAACAATAATAACTTACATTACATACATAAAATAATACTTCCTCACAGTATATTTGAATAAATTTATTGAATTTAAAATTAAGTGCAATATTTTAACTTACCATGACATTAAAAGGAATGGTAGTCCAGAAGTCTATTCGAATCATTTTACATATATTCTTATGCTATCACGAAAATGGTAAGGGTGTCATCAAATATTCAACGTATTTTTTACATATTACAATTCATAGGTGATGATAATGGGTATGACAAAATTATAGGCTAAATGGCCTAGTAATATCTGTTCGAGGGGAGAAATTTGAATGCTAATCATAATCTAGAAGTCATTGACACCCCCAACAGTCTTAGAATGTTTCATCAAACCCTCATCTTTTGAACACTAGAAGGAAACAAGTTGCAAAAACAAGTAGATCTTAAGGTAATTTACGATCATTATAAAAGAAGTTCCTTCGACTTCTTAATCTTCAGAGCTTCTCACTCGACTGTTATCCGTCACCCGAAATGAAACTATAGAGGATGTTTTCATGCACGGAAAGTGCACGCAATCTTCCATGTGTTCAAAAATTTCAGTAGATGTTTTTCTTCCATCGTGGCTAGGGAGGGGGTGTCACTCATATAATATAATATGTTATTTATTTCATCTTTTTCCGTAAATATGCATCAGTACTATGTTCTTTTCGATGCGCCTTCTAAAAGTTTTAGGGGGATATACGTATGTGTGTTTTATGTGTAGAATTTGTGTATTGTATGTGTAGAATGCGTGTATTGTATGTGTAGAATGTGTGTATTGTATGTGTAGAATATGTGTGTTGTACGGCAGAATGTGTGTCTGCTATACGTGTAGAATATGTGTCTGCTATACGTGTAGAATGTGTGGGTGTTGTATGTGTAGAATTTGTGTGTATAAGAATATTTAGCGCATCTGTAAATTTATCAGAGAATGGACAAATTTCTAACTCTCTTTCGTCTGCTAAATACACACGAAGTTTGTATTTAATATTTTAAATATTTTGTATATAATTTTGTTGCTTTTGTGATAAATGGAAACTCCCAATAAG
>BMAO01005909.1:0-57704 GCA_019973975.1 Trichonephila clavata
TATCCTGACGATTCAATCCATTTAATAAATATAAATTGTTCATTTTAAATATTAATAAAATCTAACTTATTTAGTATATATAAATAATTTTAAGAAAGGTGGAATATAAAACAGAGGATAGCTTTTTGTACAAAACGTATTTGTAGTTATTTTCAAGCACAGACTCAAACTTTCCTAAGAATGATGTAATTGTAAACAGTATCTTGAATGCCTATAGATTCTTAGAAAACAAGACCCATTTGGGTGGGGGGGGGGAAACATCTCTGTTACACAATCCACCGAAGAGTCATAAATTACCACCTTTCACCAAGGAACGCAGGGGAAATTTCATGTATCCTTCCGCAAGAAGGCGGAGTTGCAAGTTTACTTTCCCCTCATTCCAAATATGCAATAATGACTTATTTAATTACTCGCAAATAAAATAGTTTAAAAATTTTAAAGTATATGCGTTTGAAAGAGCATAAAAAATAAATTATTTCCGCTTTTTTACTTTTTTTATACGATAATTGAAAATATTTTTATGATCGTTTCAACGCACTAAATGTAAATTTTCAAGGTTTTAATAGATATTTAAAAATATTTAGAATTTTTTTTTAAAAAATCGAAATTAAGAGAAACATTAAATTTTTTTTGATCTTTAGGATGCATTTTGTTTCATACAGTTAAAAGCAATACCTTAGACGTAAATTGAATTATAAGAAACTCCATAGGATTAACATTACGCTCGGGTTTTCGTGGTGACGTGTCACCGGGAGCCCAGAAATTCCAACTCTAAAACGATGAAAGCGCCCTCTTCTGGGAGGGGGGAATGGGCGTTTCTATACGAAGGGCCAAGTACTAATGAGTACTGGTCTTAAATGATCGGAGGTAAATAGTTCCTTCATAAAAGATAAATTATATGCCTTTTTTTCTTTATTTTCAATATTTTCTTGACTTTGAAATAAACATTTTATTCAAGCAATTATTTTTCCAAATTTGCATTTACTTGATCCCATTTTCTGATGATTATGTTCTGACAGCTGTCATGATGAAAGAAAATGACGTCACAGAATCATACAAGCCTCTTCTACAACAGTTGAGAGAGGGATTCTAAGTGCAAAGGGAGCTCGAGACAGGAAACTCTCCCCCCTCCTTTCGCCTTCTATTTTTGTTCCTGGAGGGTCCAGTTTACAACCAACTGACCCCTCTTTTACTGCCCACCCCATGGCAGTTTTCAATTACATGAAAACTGTGCCTGACATTCTAGTTATACAAAGAAACTGCTTTTTTTTACGCTGTTTCGTTTCTGTTTTGAGGAACATCAGTTTTTCATTTGAATTTTATAAAAATATAAGTTTTAGTTAAGGCAGAAACCTTTATATATATATATATATATATTTCTGTACATTGAAAACAATTTTCTGTGATATTCTTCAATATTAAATTGCATCAAAATCCTTTTTTAAACAGTTTAATGACAAGAGAAATTTATAAATTAATTGAATGAATAGTGTAATGTGATTTAAATTATTCTCTTTCTTGAAATATTTCATGTCAGTTCTTTATTTCCGATTCAGTTCAGTAATTTTATTTAAAAACGGTTTAAGACATGTAACAAAAAAATCTTATATAAATTTAATAAAGTACAGTGGCGTAACTACCAATGGGCTAGGTGGTGCCGTGCACAAGGGCCCTTGAGCTCAGGGGACCCTCGTGCCTTGACCACCAGGCAAGTCGAACTAGCAATAATTTCTCCCATAATTGAGATATAAATATAAAAGTTTGTTACATAGCTGTAATCATGACAACTCCGTTGAAAGTAATTTCAAACCTTGTAAGGAATTCCCCTAAATTCTTTCCTTTGTTTGTGTATAGTGTTGCAAATTTTACTTATTAAAAAGTTTATATTATTTCTAAATTTTTTCATTTTTCTAATCTTTACTTGAAAATAAACATCAAGTTCCATGAAATGTCTTCCCATACATCTAAAAAAACTACACAGGAAGCTATTTCTTCTTGGTCATTTTATTTTTTATAACAATATGATTCATAATAAGCTATTTTCCTGTTTCAATGTTTCGCAATCTGGTATCTGCAACAGACTGATGTAATTTTGACCCCCTCCTCTGTTTTTTCGTGTGTTTTATTTTAAATAATTATAATAATTTTGTATTATATTTTCTTGTTTGTGCATATTCTTTTTATCATTTCCTATCTATCACATGTCAAATCGAACCTGGGTAATCACTAAATTCACAAGGAAACTCATATGCATACATGTAAGTAGTTTGTAGCTTTGCTTTCCTATGTTCTGCAGAGCTTGACACAGGGCTGATGGTAATCAGCTTTGTATATGTATATATATATATATATATATATATATATATATATAAATCTAATATATAAATCTAATATATTTTTAATTAATAAAACTCCACCAATATTCTCTCTTTTTTTTTTCCACCAAGACCTTTGGATACCTAGCTACGCCACTGATAAAGTATATTGAGTATTGGTTTTGGGACCCACACAATTTTTTGGAAGAACAGTTTTATAGTGTTGGAATTTCTAATATAAATTCAGTTACAAAAAAAAAAGGAACGAGTCTCACAGTAGTCGCATATGATGTGTAACATCTGACATGTTATCCTGGTAAATACGCAATAGTAACATAAATCCTGAAAAAAATTAATCGGGTATGATTGAAAATAATTTTCTATCGAATAAATTTATCTTTAATGAAAATTTTATTTAATTAACACAAAGAGTCATGTAATTTTTTATCAAAAATAAATATTCTTGTTCAATTTGGGGAAGACACACACACAATCGACTTATGATGACTAAAATATGACACATATACTTGAGATTTTAAAGTATTTAATAACCTTTGAAAAACAACGTCAATAACAGTCCCACTGTTAGTTGTCGATATATTTCGGTTTGAGGTCATTTCGAGCTTGAGCTCATCATTCAAAAAAGCTATGAGCGGACAATCGTAAAGTTACTTGACTGACAAACAGATTTGGTAAAGCAGTAATTGGTTCGGCCGTTTGTTTCTGAGAAATTTGTGTCCGTTGCAAAAAAAAAAAAAAAAAAAACCTGCTACGTGGAGTTGAATTTTGTGCAATTCTTTTCGGCTGTACTCCTTCAGTTTTTAATTTTTTTTCTCACGTTTCTTTTGTTGAAAATCTCGCATACATTCTGCTTTGGATTTACTCGTCTCGGTAAATCACAAAATCGTTTTAAAGCTATTGTATTCCAGATTTTAATTTCAATTAACTTTTTTCACCAATCATACTAAATATTTTTCTTATTTATCACACTAATGTTATATTTTTAATATCACAAACAGAAACCAGCACAATATATTTTATTAAAAACAATATAAAGAATTTAAATCAGCATTTAAAACCGTGGAGGGTTATATACCATAATGACTAAAGACGCGAGATTCCCAAGTTCAAAAAAGGTCATGAAGAATACAAAGAAACTGTAGACTCAAGTGTCATTCTCGCTATCAGATCTTGGCTTAGAACAGGGATGGCCAACTCAAATGACCTTGCAGGCCACTTCGGAAAAACATTATAATCCTGCGGGTTGCAAACAAAAATTATATATCTTTATATTATATTTAGACCCATCACAAACATTTATTGGAATGAAAATTTAAAACGGAATGAATTATTATTCATTTCATTATTTTTCATCTATACAAGCATAGATAATTTATAATAATAATGCAAGGATCAAATATGTCTAATTCTAGCAATAGACAGCGCGATGGAGTTACAGGAATATAGTGTGATGCTGCGCTGCAATACCGCACGCTTCTAATAAAGTATTAAAATAAAAGAAAGGTAATAAAATAGAAACTGTTATGAAGTATATTTGTTACAAACCACTACATTAAAAACAAAAATATTGTACAAAATAATCATATTTTGTAATGAATCTCGAGGGCCGCAAAATTATTCAAGGCCGTGGGTTGGCCACCCTTGGCTTAGAATTACGAAGTCTGTCGCAAATAACATGTATGGCTCTAGAGCAGTGGTCTTCAAACTTTTTCAACTCAAGGAACCCTTTGAACATGAAAGTGTTTTTGTGGAACCCCTAGAACTAGAAAGTGTTTTCGTAGAACCCCTAGAACTAGAAAGTCTTTTCGTACAACCCCATTCCAATCAGAATTTCCCGGAAATTTTGGGGAAAATCTCTTATAATTCCTCAGATGTCAAACATTCAAATTGTGGAGTGAGTGAGTGAATATTAACGTCACACTGTTCAGCTACACGAGAGCTTTTGGTAACGGGCCTCGTAATTTTGAACCATGGTCAAGTGACGATGATGACACCTGAGATATCACCTCATCTCCTAACTACCACACTAAAGGAAGGACGTTTGAGCTCACGACAGATTTAACGTACATCGCGCCCCTACACGGTGGGTCTTTAGTGGTGCTGGGCTTGAACTCTAAAATTGAGGAACTATTTGCCTGTATTTGTACTTGCAGGGGTGCATTCTTCATAGCGCATTAACTTAGAATTCATTTTTAAAAAAAGCATTAATGAGTTATCTTGAATAATATATGAAACACATGTATAAATGAAAATTGCAAAATGTAGATACTGCTTTCAAGACAGAAATTTAAAAAAAAAATTCTGCAATGTTATTTCTAAGTTGAATTTTCAGTGAAGGGAATAAAAATGGTATAAAAACATCAGTAGCAATAGTAAATAAATTAATTGAAATTTATATGTTTTAAGAAGAAACTATTAATGTTACTAAAAATATTTTTAAAATTATGAAAAACTTTCTGATTTATTTTAAATCAACGTCATATGGATCAATGGTATTTCATCTTCGGAATATTTGAATCTTATTTAAAATGCGATGATCAATAAATCCATTTAGTATGTGGAAACTTTCACAATATTTGAAATGAACAGCGGAACAAGAATTTAGAAAAAAAGAAATACACACTTTTCTTTCCAATTCCAGAAATTCTGTCCTATATTCTTTTTTCGTTTAGCCGAAAGAAGTTTTTTTTTTTTTTTTGAAGCTGCGACGATGATCCATTTTATTTAATAACTGAAATAAACTGTGCAAAATAAGTTTTAAAACAGCTGATATTCAAATAACTTAAACTTGGAAAAAAACACTGAATTTCAATTTTGGAGATATGTAAGAAAATAATGCGAAAACTGATTCACTTTATCCTGACGATTCAATCCATTTAATAAATATAAATTGTTCATTTTAAATATTAATAAAATCTAACTTATTTAGTATATATAAATAATTTTAAGAAAGGTGGAATATAAAACAGAGGATAGCTTTTTGTACAAAACGTATTTGTAGTTATTTTCAAGCACAGACTCAAACTTTCCTAAGAATGATGTAATTGTAAACAGTATCTTGAATGCCTATAGATTCTTAGAAAACAAGACCCATTTGGGGTGGGGGGGGGGAACATCTCTGTTACACAATCCACCGAAGAGTCATAAATTACCACCTTTCACCAAGGAACGCAGGGGAAATTTCATGTATCCTTCCGCAAGAAGGCGGAGTTGCAAGTTTACTTTCCCCTCATTCCAAATATGCAATAATGACTTATTTAATTACTCGCAAATAAAATAGTTTAAAAATTTTAAAGTATATGCGTTTGAAAGAGCATAAAAAATAAATTATTTCCGCTTTTTTACTTTTTTTATCCGATAATTGAAAATATTTTTATGATCGTTTCAACGCACTAAATGTAAATTTTCAAGGTTTTAATATATATTTAAAAATATTTAGAATTTTTTTTTAAAAAATCGAAATTAAGAGAAACATTAAATTTTTTTTGATCTTTAGGATGCATTTTGTTTCATACAGTTAAAAGCAATACCTTAGACGTAAATTGAATTATAAGAAACTCCATAGGATTAACATTACGCTCGGGTTTTCGTGGTGGCGTGTCACCCGGAGCCTTAATATCTGAAACTATCCATTTAAATTTAGTATAAAAATTTACTATTTTATACGATGTATAGTAAATTCATGCTTTCCTATACATCGATTTATATATCTTCTCCAGTCTATTGAAAATATCTGGGGGAAAACAGAGAGAGAGAGAGAGAGTATGTGTTTTGCCCCCTCCGAATATATAGTTAGCTCTTTAAGCAAAATGTATTGTTGTTACCAATCCTCTTCGCCCAGAAAGAGAGTCAGAGATATCATCCTGCTCAAATGGCAGCTGTCCCGAGGTGACACCAATACATTCAAGAAGGTGAGCAAAAGAGGCAAAGGAGAACAAGTAAAAAGAGGGAAAGTCTACACCCCTCAATGAATTTCATGCAGCGAAGATTTCCAGTTTTAAATCTGACCATAGGTGCTCTAACTTTCCTTCTTCGAACAGCCATGCCTGGACTCCTATTATCGGAGAGGCTGCGAGATGAATGCGTTTTAAATTTGTTCAGGGAATGGATTTCTGAGAAACATAAATCGCGGGACACAGAGAGAGATCACAACGTCCCCATTTACCCCGACGTGGGAAGGAATCCATTGACAATCCTCTGCACCAATAATTTGGAAATGATATTCTAACCAATCTTATCCATTATATTTGGCCAATTTTTAAATACTGGATGGAGCTTCTACTCTCCTTCTGTCTTCTTCTGTTCTGCTGTCCAAGATCTAAATAATGTCCCTGTCTGAACACAAAGCATAGTCAAGTGCTTGTCTGATTGGGATGAGCTCAGATCTAAAGACAGAGCAATTGTTGTGGCTTCTGATACCTCTGTTGGATTTATTAGAATAGATACCGCTCCCTGCCCTACCCTTATCTGATCTGTTACCACCCATATCTACCGTCTGTTATTACGAAGACCTAGACAGAAATATTATGAATGACTTCAAGAACCCCATTATCTAAGAAGATGCTTCTGTTGATCATCTTTGGTAATATTAGTCATCAATTCTTTTTCGAAAACAAGGTCTCAGAAGCCTGATGGTTAGGAGTTGCCTTAGTGGCGTAGGTTCGAGTCCTGGTGCCACTGAAGACCCACCTTGTAGAAGGGGCCGCTGTTCGTGAAAAATGTCGAGGCCCAAACGTCCTCCCGTTGTTGTGGTGGGAAAGTTAGGAGAGCGGGGTATCAGAGCTCACGTGTCATCCTCGTCACTCGACCGAAGCTCCTAATTGCGAAGAACGTCTACAATAGCCCTCGTGCTGCTTTATAGTGTGACGTTAATATGATTCTCCCTCACTGACTAAAGGAGACAACAACTCGATTGAAAGAAGAGCATTGCAAGTAAATGGCATAGCCGCAGTTGAACATTTTACAGATTTTCTTTTAAACAACAAAGCGGGCTGGCTGACGTTGATTGTCGGTCCGATTTAAGGCAAAGGGCAACTTTAGAGCTTGTGGAAGTATTTGTTGGATTTCCCCTCGAACCTCGCTGCCAGAAGTTGCCTTATGAAGGACCCCATCTGAGCATTTGTGTCTGATATCCATTGATAGTCTGGCCGCACTAATTTCTTCAAGTTGGTAGGTAAAGCCTTTATGAAAATTTACATCAAAATACTCGAGAACAGGTGGACGAGAGTAATGTGGGTTATTCTAAGAGTAGAAGCGTTGGATCACTTGAAATAATAACGATCGGAAGTATTTTTCTTGTCTTATCGGCTAATTTTTTAACAATTCTTCTACAGAGACGAGATGTTTTAAAATTCAATCAGAATTTTTAGTTCGATGCTTTACGTATTATTCTTTGAAATAAAAATTTTTTTATTAAGTCTTATTTTTATTTAAAATTCTTCTTATATGTGGAACACGTAAAGGAAAATACAGTAATACCCCAAATTTAAGCGATAGGTGGGACTGAGTGAGAAGGATTTACCCCACCTTCCGAGTGTCGAATTCACGTAAGTCGGAATGCAATTTCGCATGTGAATTTATATAAATTATTTCTAGTTGTGGCCGAAAGAAAATAACTATTTAGAAGAAAAATGTTTAATGAAATCTCAGATAACGCAAATACAAAATCGCAAACCGAAGTTATTTTGATCTAACAGATAAGTCTTCTGGCTCAAAGATTTATTTCTCTTCTGCAAAGTTTTCGTGTAGCGTGCTAATATTTTTTTTATTCCTTGTTTTATAGAAAAAATACGCTCTTAGTTAGTGTCTATATTTTTAAAAATTTGTAACCCTTTTTTAACGAAACTGAGGCTTTTTGTCAAATTCCCAAGCGTCATTCGATCTTCTGATTAAACTAGATATACAGACTTGCTCTTGCTCATGCATTTCCATGAGCTCATCAATTGTCAGCTCCTGATTAGGCGAATTCAGCAGTTTTTGAACGTCATCACTATCCACTTCTAAATTTATTTTTGCCCGCAAGATCGACAACTTCTTCAATCACCCCACCACAAAAAATTTAACCATTTTTTTTTTTTTTTTTTTTTTTTTTTTTTGTCAAACAAAATGAATTGATGAGGTTTGAGAATCACGTATCTCCGGGTTCGCGTAAGTCAAGGTATTACGATATGACTATTACTTAGGTATACTATATTACTATTAAAAGGTATTACCAATACCAGTTTATCCATAGGGCGCTTGGGGTGGGAACCCAAGTACCCAATGGATAAGCTTTCAGATAAGCTGGACTTAACCTGGTTTTCTGGTAATAAATTTCGATCCGCCGGTGCTGAGGGGCCCGCAGATCTTCTGCGCCCAGGTCCCGAAATGAGTTTAAATCAGCAATGGGTATTACTATCACTTAGTATGAATTTTTGATGTGTAACATCTTTACTCTCGGTTGTTGGATATTTGTTGGAGTGATTTCGTGAAAAGGGACGGAAATGCGTAACAGAAAGTCGGGGGAAGAGTGCGCTGTTTGAATTGACCAATTCAGCTCCTTGGGGTGTCTCTTCACTAGCCTCGTCCCGGGGTCCAACTTTAGTAGCAATTAGGGTCCCGTAAACAGAAATCCCAACTCTAAAGCAATGAAAGCGCCCTCTTTTGGGAGGGGGGAATGGGCGTTTCTAAAGGAAAGGCCAAGTACTCGTGTAGTGCTGGTCTTAATGATCGAAGGTAAATAGTTCCTTCATAAAAGATAAATTATATGCCTTTTTTTCCTAATTTTCTATATTTTCTCGATTTTGAAATAAACATTTTTTTCCCCGTGCTATTATTTTTCCAAATTTGCGTTTACTTTGTTCCATTTTCTGATGATTATGTTCTGACAGCTGTCCATGATAAAAGAAAATGGTATCACAGAACAGGGCTGGCTCTAGCAATTTTGCCGCCCCGGACAGAAATGAAAAATGCAGCCATTTTCCCCAAAGCAAAAAAAAACTATTATTAACAAATAAAATGTTTTATGTTTTAGTTTTATATATATATATATATATATATATATATAGTAACATAAAATGAAAGAAATACATGGCATAATAAAATTGATAATACAAAATAATATCACTAACAAAGCTAGAAGATTCAAACCAGATTTAAAGAAACACACTTTAAAAATAATGGAAGAGTCTATTATAGAAGAATTAACTAAGCGTATGTATAACATGGAACAGAATTAGAACTTTAAAATGTAAGAAGCCAAAAGAGTCAATAGACTAAAATGAAGACCTGTTATGATTTCTAGAGCTGTTGCTGAATTAGGACCAGCAAAATTAGGGTTAAATATATTTTATGGATCCTACCTTCCCCCGTTCAGCAGAAATTTTATACATAACAGAAAAACATACCAATATTGAAAAGTTAGGCCTAAAACCAACCACGTGTAATTTGCAACCAAAAGAAAAATAAAATAAAAATAATAGAAAATATGAAAGGAAATGAATCCTAACAAAATAAAAATAAAAATAATTTTGAAAAGGAATAATGAAGCAAAAACTTACATGAAAAAATGCAAATAACCGGAGAGTGGAAAAAAAAGAACTGTACGTACGAGAACATTACGCTAAATGATCGTTAAAAATGACGTGTTAGGTTGATAAAGCCAGATGCAAAAATTAGTGGCGCATATATATATATATATATATATATATATATACAAGGTGTCCAGCCTTAATGTGACCCAATAGCTAATTCCCAAACCGTTCGGTTTAGATATGCACTTCCAATTTAAAAAATGTTTTAAAAAATATAAGGAATGTTTTTACGTGCTTTTCAAACCAAAAGACCCATTTGCAAAAAAATTACAAAGATTAATTTTTATACGGTCCCCAGGTCCTATTACTTATATTTAGAAAAGGATGCAGTACACACAAAAACAAAGTAAACACAAAAGTTTCATTTTATTACGATAAAAACTGGCCGAATTATGCCTACATAAATTTGAAGCATCTGAGCTGCTCAGAAAAGGGGGTCGTATATAAAGTGAGTTTAGAGCACAATAATTCCTTATCTGCAAAAAGAGCAAAAAAAAAAATTATTGAAAAATTAAAACATCGTAGTAAACACCATAGATTGACAATTTGTATTGCGGTATGGCAAACAATAAAAACTAAATTAAAGAAATACAACTTGCACCGAAAAGATTAAAAAACACCTTGTTTTAACAAATAGCAGCAATAGTATGTAAATGTAATAATACAGGATTTGCCGTTCAAATTATAGCACAATGTGGAATGATGCGCCAATCATGAATCAGGGGTTTTATTGTATCAGAATGACTGAATTAACTTAAATAATGGTGAAGGCACGAGACAGGGAATACGTCTATTGCAGCTCCCAGTTTTATACAAGCGCTGAACAGCACGGGCAATTGTGCAATAAGATGGATGTCTTCGAGTGGGAAATTAAATGGCATAAAGTCTTGCCGCCTCTCTCTTATTTCGATTTCACTGCCGAAGAAACAGTACTATTTCGTAGTTTCTTCATTTGTATACATCTCGTTCTCCCCTACTATAATTCGTAATATTAGAATACGACTGTATGCAATTGCAAGCGACTACACAACAGATTTTTTACGTTCGTCATGATCAGCAAAAACGCAGCAAATCAGACTCTGAAGCCGTAGCATATAAGACTATTTTTTGGAACTCCTATTGAAATGTTTTCTTCGTCCGAAATATTTTATTTTTTCTACGTTTTACACATACACAGAATAAGTTTTATTTCATAAGTACTCAATTATTGTATTATTAACGTATGCTTTTAAATTTAAAAACGATTTACATAGGAGTGACGTGCAAGAGCGAAAGTTTCCTAGCAGAGTTCCAACTAATTTCACTTTGGAGACGGCCCCTTCCTAGCTTCTTGAAAATAGCCTATAAAATGCATATAAAGTAAGATTTTCAAAGTTCCATAACTCGGCCAGTTTTTATCGTAATAAAATGAAACTTTTTGCATTTCCTTTGTTTTTGTGTGTACTGCATCTTTTTCTAAATATAAGTGATAGGACCTGGAGACCGTATAAAAAATTAATTTTTGTAATTTTTTTCTAAACGGGTTTTTTGGTTCGAAAAGCACGTAAAACATTCCTTACCTGTTTTAAAACATTTTTCAAATTGGAAGTGCATATCTAAACCGAGCGGTTCGGGAATTAGCTATTGGGTCACATTAAGGCTGGACACCCTGTATACATACATATATATATATATATATATATATATATAGCAGTAAATAATTCAAAAGAAGACTAATAAATCCCAAGCATCCTAAGATAAGACCGGAAGAACCAAGAACATGGAACCATATATATATATATATATATATATATATATATATTCGAAACTAAAACATAAAACATTACCACTGTTTTTTTTCTGACTTTTAATTCTGAAAATTTTCTGATCAATTTGTTCAGCTATTTCATATGTTCGATAGCTAATGTAGCTATAAGCCATTTAATCTATTTTAGAATTTGAGAACTGGAAGAAATTTTTTATTAATTTTAATTTTGAGACACTAATTTCTACACTTGCCAAACTTCTTAGCAAAGAAAGTAAAATAAATGCAATAGCAAGATTTGGAGCAAATTCTAAAACAGAAATAAATTTTAAAATTTCAACTGGGTTCCCCCCCCCCCTTCTAAAGCTGAAATCTCATCTGCTCAATCAAGCGCGTTTACATCGCATGATTCTCCGTCGGTCAACATCATTTCTAAATTTTTACAGTTTTTAAATAGTTAAAGTTTTAAAGGTATCTCTTAAATCATATATATTGTACAAAAATTGAAAAAAATTATTGCCAGTACTCATTAAGTTAAATCTGTATTCTCCAAGGCATTAACTGCTTCGTCCAATGTAAAAAAATAAAACTCCATCTTGAATTTTAATTTAGGATATTCCATTGGATCATTTTGTGCTTCATAATTAAAATTCACATTTTTCCGTGTCGAACGTTTCAATCGAACATTTTTCCGTCGACGTGGTTGCGTCACCTCAAAGTTAGCAGAGATATCAATCTCGACGGCCAGTTATTTTGCATCACAGTGCATTTTATCAAAAGTCACATGCTTAGGAAAATCTTTACAATTTCTTGATAGTTCCATAGTAGATGATAGATCGTAATATTTTGGTTGCAATAGCTTGCTTATTGGATTTTAATGCACAATTAAAGATTTTATACGAAATAATGATGGCTATAGGAACTTGAATTGTTAAGTAGAATTTAACCCAGAGGCCTCATCTCTTATAGAGTTGTCAATTTCAGCATTATTATAAAAACTAAGCATCATAAAAACCTTCCAATTGATAACTTAAGGGTTTATAAGCCTCTATTCAGCTTTCCCAGCTATTTACACTAAGCGGCTTTAAAGTTTTATGCCCTTTATACATTTTAATAATATAACCCAAAGAAAATTTGATGGAAAAAAAATTGTTTTGAACGATATTAAAAAAAGTACAGGCTTCTAAGGATGCTTTTGCCATGTCATTAACGACCAAATTTAAAGAGTGGCTACTACATAGCACATAGCTACATAGCATTCGCGGATTTAACGTTCTTATTTTATATTGAGCCCTTGATTTCTCGCCTTTTATATTCCCTCCGTTATTGTAGGCCTGACCCCGCATATCTAGCAAATTTAGCCCTAATTTTTTTAAGTTTCTCAACTATTAAATTTGAAAGTTCTCTTCCAGTTAATCTTTCAACTGGAAGGAAACGAAAAAAACTCGCATTAGTTTTAACGATAACTTCGTTAGAATTAGATTTCTCAATACATGTATAACTTCCCATAAATGTCATTTGTTCGATCTTGCTGGCATCAGGGGCGCAATCTAAAATTATCAAACAATATTTAGCTTGTTTAATTTTTTGAACAATGTATAATTTTATATTCTCATATAAAAGAAAAATTATCTCGTTCTGAATATTTTTTCCTAGATAGTGTACTTTAACTTCTTCCAAATTTTCCAAAATAACAAAAAAAGTATTTTTAAAATTTGGTCCAAATGCCGCCCCTAAAATTTGCCGCCCCGGACATATGTCCGGTTTGTCCGGCCCTAGAGCCGCCCCTGCACAGAATCATACAAGCCTCTTCTACAACAGTTCAGAGAGATATTCTGTTTGTTTCCAAGTGCAATCCGAGCTCTAGACAGGAAACCCCCCCTCATCCCATTCTATTTTTGTTCTTTGAGGGTCCAGTTTACAACCAGCTTTAAGACTATTTATATGACAACTGACCCCTCTTTTACTGCCCAACTCATGGTTCACGTACATAAAAACTGGCGGACATTCTAGTTATACAAAGAAACTGCTTTTTTACACTGTTTCGTTTCTGTCTGAGGAACATCAGTTTTTCATTTGTTATATAGATCTACAATGATAATTAAATATCTTCAATGAGTACGAAATAAGGAATCTTCCGAATTTTGTACAGTAATTAATTTTATAAAAATATCAGTTTTAGTAAAAATAGAAACCTTTATATATATATATATATATATATATATATATATATATATATATATATATATTTCTATTCATTCAAAACAATTTTTTGTGATATTCCTCAATATTAAATTGCATCAAAATCCTTTTTTAAACAGTTTAATAAAAAGAGAAATTAAAAAGAATAATGGAATGAATAGTGTAATGGTGATTTAAATTATTCTCTTTCCTGAAATATTTCAGAACAGTTCTTTATTTCCGATTCTGTTCAATAGTTTTATTTAAAAATGTTTTAAGACATATAACAAAAAAAATCCTATATAAATTTAATAAAGTACAGTGGCGTAACTACCAATGGGCTCGGTCAGGGGTCGGCAACGTTTTGAGTCGGAAGAGCCAAAAATTATAATTTACAAAACTTCAAAGTTTTTAAAGAGCCACAAAATTTTTTCTTGTCAACAATAAATAGTACTTGCATATATAAAGTTTTTTGAAAAAAAAAACTAATCTATTTATTTATAAGAAAAAATATCTATTTATTCATATATAAGGAGCATTTTTCATAACTAATTAGAAAATATATAAATGGCATTCAAAGATAATTACTTATTATTTAAGTAAAAAATTAAAACAATTAAACATTTACTTACAACACTAACTTGTACTTCAATAACAAACAATTGAGCAAACAAATTCAATGGACCGATGACTTAGCATGGTTATTCAAGAAGAAAATTTAAACTTTACTGAACAATGTAACTTGTACTTAAAAAAAACAATAACATATATTTGAGCAAACAAATTCAATGAGAGCGTTGTCTTTGCATGGTTTTAAAAAGTTTGGATACATTTGGCTCATAACTAGTTGTTTTAAGCTTCAAACACTATTCTAAATTTTCATTTGTTAGTTGGCTTCTTATTTTACTTTTAATTATATTCACGCAAGAGAACGCTTGCTCGCACGAATATGTCGATCCGAAGATAGTCAGCACTTCAAATGCCAACTTCTTCACCTCACTGAAGCAATCTGGAAGACTATTCCATACGTCGAATATAAGTGCCTCAATTCGCAGCATTTCTTTTAAAGCTATCCACTTTTGTTGCGTTACATACATACATTTCTGGACCTCCAACTCTTCCAACTTGCTTTTCGACTCTGTGAATTTTCCACTCCACAAAGCTTTACTTTTTAAATCGATCAGTTGCATTTACAGAGACCCAGTATCAATTCCAAATGGCTCAATGTGGATTTCGTTACTATTTGTGTTGATAGGATTTACTATGAATACTAGAGTGGTTTTGCTGGTTTTGAATTGCTCAAATCTGTCAGCAAATTCATCTTTAATTTTTTTTATAACTGTTCTGTAGTAATTCGTGTCAACAGTTGCACTGGTTTTATCGCGATATTGCTTTAGAAATTGAAAATTAAGCAATTTACCACTCTGAATATCTTCTGCAAAAAGAATTAATTTTTCTTCGAAACAAACCAATTCTTCTACCAAAACATAAGCAGGGTTTCCCTTTCCTTGCAGTTTTAGATTCAGCTCATTTAATTTCGCTGTGATATCCACCATAAAGTAAAATTTTTGTAACCATTTGTCGTTCTTTAATTCAGGGTGATTAATACCTTTTTCATTGAGGAATGTATTTATTTCATTCAAGCACAAAGCAAAACGTTTCAACACCTTACCTTTGGAAAGCCATCGCACTTTATTGTGAAGGAGGTCGGAATATTAAGTCTCTATTTCGCTTAAGAATTCTTTAAACTGACGGTGGTAGAGTGCTTTTGACAAGATGCTGTTAACAATCTTGATTACCAAATTCATGACCTCAACTATTTCGGCCAGAAATGTTTGGGCACAAAGCGCTTCTTGGTGTATATATAATGCAGTGAAACGTAAGAATTTCGTGGTTTATTTTGCTCTGAAGAATCGTTGTTGCCCCTTTATTTTTTCCTGTCATACTTCTGGCTCCATCAGTTGCTATGAAATGATTTTATTTAAATTTATTTTGTCTTCAAGGCCTTTTTGCGAGCCATTCGCTATATCTTCCGCCCTAGTTTGTCACGAGAGCAGTAGCAAACCTAGAAGTTCTTCTTTTGGTCCTTGGGAAGACATATACCTGACAAAAAGGGCAACTTGTGCCGTGTCTTTTATGTCGCAAGACTCATCTATAGCAAGTGATAAGGCAGAGGGAAGTTGAATATCTTCTACCTGCAAAAATGTTACATTTGAAGACATTTTAGCCACTCTATCTTGTAGTATTTTAGCGGATAGTGGCAAATCTTTGATTTTTTTCAAGATTTCTCGTTTGTTTTTGAAATCACGAAATAGTTCTTCAGATGCACCTATGAGGCAATTTTTGACATACTCACCATCTGTGAATGGTTTGCCTTTTTTTTGCAAATTCTAGGGATACCGCGAAACTTGCCAGATTAACATTACTTGTAGATTGCGTCCAGTTACTTAACATGGAACTTGATTGCCGTTTTTGTTTTTGGAGCTCATCAACAGCTTTTTTTCATTTTTCGCCAGCTGGATATTTACTAGCAAAATGAATATGTTTTGTAGTGAAGTGTCTCTCTATATTTGATTTCTTATTGTGTGCTAGTTTTTCGTGGCAAATGAGACAAGTCGGAAGGTCATCTGAGTTGCAAATGAAAGCGAACGACTTCGTCCAATCCCGATTGAATTCTCGATGCTCTTCATCAGTTCTCTTTTTTTTTGTAGGTGTCATGCTTGCGGGGAAGCTGTATTAAAGAATTTTGAAATTATTATTTAGGTATCCAAAACCGCAGATGACAAGTTTTGCAAATATTTTCTGGGCCAACGTATACCTACATAAATACATACGAGAAGCTAGGTAGTGAAATATAATTTATAAAAAAAAAACATTTTACAATGATATTTCCCAATTTAAAAAATGCATGCGTGTATCAGTGTGAATACGAGGTAGAAGTTAACTTCTTTGGCTTATATGTAATGAATTGTATAATTAAGTTTTATTTTAAAGTAATCTTATATATATAATTAACAAATTTATTATTATCATTACTATGTAAAACTGTATTTAAAAAATAATTAGGGTGAAAAAGGTGTAAGTACAAACAAAATTTTCATTTTCAATACATAATACTAAAAAAAATTATTCAATACATTTATAGAAAAGTATCATTATGCTTATGGGTGTTTCAGTACATACTTTTGTTATCAAAGGCTTGTGGTAACTAAAATAAGAAATGCAGGTTTTGCACTCAATATTATTTAAGAATATTGAAAACACTGCATCAATTGTAGTATTTGATTTTGTCGTTGATGTTATTCTGTTATTTTGTAGAGATAAGGCGAAATTTTGTTTTAAAAAGTCAACCAATTGTAGAGATTTGTCTACTGAAAAATTGACATTAAAATCTCCACTTAAAAACATTGGTATTTTGTCATAATTTTTATTAAGTAAAACAGGACCTCTTGATGTTTATGGTAATAATGATCGATGAAGGAACTCTATAATGTCATTCAATTTTTTGTTCGGTGTAATATATACTGCAAAAATTATAATTTTTTATCCATTATTTATTCCGCATTCAGCCAAGCATAAATCCCCCACTGAAGATTGTATGGTACCATAAATATCGGATTGATTAACAGAAAAATTCATGGATATTGTAATGTTAACAACGTCGCTAGAATTTTGATGTATCGCAGCTCCTCCAGCTCTTATATTTGGTCGTTTATATTTCACAATGCAGTTGAAATTAGGAATAGGTACATCACTTTCATTATCCAGCCATGTTTCTGATAAAACTAAGATACTTGATTTTAAAATATATAGTAAATTGATTATTCATTTTTTAAATAAAATTTCAGAAAGCATAAGCAATTTATACTTTTATCAATCAGGCATGAAAAAAATGTCCCAGTTACAAATTTTGTACATTAAAAATTTCGGGGGGGAAATTCACATTAAAAAAATAATTGTTAAAATTAATGTTCCTTTACTGTCTCATATGCGTTTGAAAATTTATCAGTCAAAGCTGAATAAATTATTTCTCTAATGTTGCTATTAAGAGATAATTATTAATAAATAGAAAACTCATTTGCTACTGAAGTGCCGATTATGTACGTTAAAAATATTAATATAATTGTATTTAAGATATTTTATTTGTAAAACCGATTTCTTGTTTATGGAATTGCTGTATTATTGTTACAGAAATATAAATAAATATTAATATAAGAATCTCACGCGAAAGTTAAGTTTAGAGAAATAATAAATAAGAAAAAAACAGTTCTCTCCCCCAAACAGTTTGTGGGTTCATTCCCTTCTTCAAATTGCTGATTCAATTAAATAGCTCATAATAAAGACAAGTATCCGAAATTTTTTTTAAAAAAAGATTAAATAGATAATAGTTTTAAGAATCAGTACTTGCATTATCAACATAAATCTAGATCTTGGAACTTGGATCACTTAGTGATGGTTGGCAACGAAATACGATTGCTTTAAAAACCCAATATTTCTTGTTACCGAAGCTCGATACACAAGTAGACAAAAATTAATCTGGACATAAACTCCTTCCCACGGCTAGCTGTGGAAAAATTCTCACCTCAAATTTCTCATATTACACTGTTACCCCACAATTGGGGTAATGGACATTCCTTCTTCTAGAAGTTCAGGGTGAACGATCGCAAATTACCACAGTAGGGTCAGTTAACGATGTCCGAGATTGAAATCTAAGGTCAAATACATCCCTACCTTACGTCATCGCGTTACGAAAATTTTTCCCTACCGTACCATAAGAAGTTAACTTCAAAATACTTACCTAAATAAAATAAAAAATTCTCTAATAATTTAATTATTAATATAAATAATTTAGACACGAAACACTGTTTGTCTCACACTATGAACGAAAGTACGTGAAAGTACAACGAAACTATGACTATAAGTACATCGTTTCGTTGCATCTGGGGTCGCCCCTGTGTGTGATGATCGCCGACTGGCATGAACTGACTTGTCAGAACGTGTTTATCACTGCGCAGTCTGCACATTCTAGTTTTTTTAAAAAATTTGCTAAATATAGATAGTTTACGAGTAAAGGTGCTATGCCCAGCTATGCCGAAATCAATGGGAAAATTGCCAAACATATAATCAATCTAAAATTGCAAATACTTACCTACTTTGATCCTCAGAGTTCGAAAATAGGTTTATAAATAACAATTTATAGGTATTTACACTTATAATTTTCATTTTAACGCTAATTTTTAAACAATAAAAGCTATAATATAGATTAAGTTATGAAATAGGTAATTCATTAAATATATATTTTAATAAAAACACTTTCGCGGTTATATCCAACAGTAGTACTTTGTTTCTTTGTTTATTTTCTTATTGACTTTGAAAAAGTAGTTATTACCTTATTTGGAAAAAATAAATATATAGTATGTATTTTAAAAATATAATACTTATTAGTTGCCTACCTTTCCTTCGGTTTTTTAATTATTATAAAATATGTACATGCATACCTTTGAGGAGATAAAATTCGCTTCTAACTCTTCTACTTGAAACAACAAACTATTCGTCAAAGCCAAAGCTCTGGAGAAGACTCCAAATTGTCTTGCGTCGAAAGTGAAAAAAATAAAACCTATATAGAAACAAACATTCAAGGATGGTGTCATTCGAGAGCTTCCGACGGACAGACGGGGGAGGGGTGTCACGGGGGAGGGGTGCGAGGAAAAGCGAGTACAAGTCGCTGAGAGATAGAAACGTGCCTAACCCTCGTTAACCGATTAAAAATGATTTTAAAATGTTTTTTTTTATTAAAATACATAATATTTGTTGATGGAACTAAAGAGCCGCTGCTTCATACCTAAAGAGCCGCAGGTTGCCGACCCCTGGGCTAGGTGGTGCCGTGCACCGGGGTTCTCGCGCCTTGACCACCAAGCAAGTCGAACTTGCGATAATTTCTCCCATAATTGAGATATAAATATAAAAGATTGTTTCATAGCTCTGGGTATGGTTGGTTAATATATTGGCGACATATGTGCGGCAGAATGCTTATTTGAAAATGGACAAGCAGTCATTTTGGTGGTCGCATACATTTCTCCGAATCAAACAGTTAAAAAAAATTAAAGATTTCCTGCATTTTGTAGTTTTACCGTATACCAAAGGTGGTTCTGCTCTTTTTTTAAAAAAAAAAACTATCACTCGCTTCCCATGATTTTGAGTGGTGATTTTAGCGTTAACTTCAGTTTGCCAGAAGCTGAGCCGCTCATAACTTTTCTGAAAGATGAACTCAAGCTCGAAATGAACACAAATCGAAATGTTTCGACAACTAACAGTGGTACTGTTATTGACGCCGTTTTTCAACGATTTGAAATCACAAGTATATGTGGCATACTTTAGTTTTCATAAATCTATTGTCTCCGCTCTTCCCCAAATTGAACAAGAATAAATATTTTTGTTAAAAAACTGCATTACGCCTTGTGTTAATTAAATAAAATTTTCATTAAAGATATAATTATTCGATAGAAAATTATTTCCAGTCATATCCGATTTATTTTTTTTCGGGATAAAAGTCACTATTGCGTATTTACCACGATAACAAGTCAGATGTTACACATCATATGCGACTACTGTAAGACTCGTTTCTTTTTTTATATATAAGAAGAGCTCTTATTTTTTATTTTTATTTTTGTTTGTGGCACCATCTCGTGAAAGTATAATTGTAAATAATCTTGAATAATCTGTGAATGAAGACTCCTCCCTTTTCCCTTCATTACCGGAAAATGCATCTAAAATTTTAATGTAAAATTTTGGAAAAATATATTTATATTTTTATTTTTTTTATTTTTTGAAATAACTTTATTACCCCACCAAACTTACATGTTTTAAATTTTTGCTCTATAATTGATTTACAAAGAAACAAAAAAAAAAAAGAATGTTGTAACCAATGGTTATACTTATTTTTTTGTTTTGTTTTTGTAATAACTGATAGATGGCGCTACCAGATTAGAGTACTTACATGGTTTCCCTCTGGTGGGGAAACCGAGAGTTGAGTCTTTTAAGACTGCGGGTACACTGGTGTGACCATCACGCGGGAATCTTTCCCCAAGGTTATTTCTGCCTTTATTATTTATACATCCATCAACTGTGTCTATGTATAATAAATAAACCATATTTAACCCTGATATGAATTAATATCATCGAAGGCATTACAAATTCATCCCAGCGAGTTACAATGTCACATTTTTTCACAACATTTTTTTCTGTACAATTTCAGGTCATATAAAGTTATAAAAGTTATAATAAAAACACATATCGAGTAAAGCTTAAAAGTGAAACATAAATATTTGATTCTTTGTTATGTTATGAACACTAATTTAAATTTCTGAAACCTTATTTTTAATTATATTACCTAAAAGTCTAGTGTTTTATATAAAGTAATTTCCGTAACTTTTTTCCGTAATTTTTCAGATGAGATTATTAAAATCAGAAAAATCCCGTTTTATATATTATTACAATACTTGCATTCATTTTTTTTAAAAAAATTGAATGATGGATCAAAGAATTTACTAATTAAAACTATCAAATTTTATTTCATGAATTTATAATTATTTGTGTAAAACTGAAATTTTTTTCTCTCTTCAGCAAAATATTTTGAGCCGGAAAAAGGATTCGACCCCTTACATAAATCAGGTCATTTTGAAGGAGATATTTTGAAACCCAAGTTTATCGAGGTAAGGAAAATTTTTTTTCCTCCAAATATTATTTTTTAATTGATGCATTTGGGTGAAGGCAAGAGTTAAACCTCATTCTTTATCATCAAAATAAAACTATGCTTGCGTTTTAAGCATTCCCCTTCGTAATCAGAACAGGTATTAGAAAAATTAAACGTAAGTTAAGTTTAAAAGGACCTCTAACCAATGGGAATTAACCGATGGAAGGCCGTCGTGGCTGATGGAGTCAACTGGAGGAGGATCAGTGAGTCAGCCTGCAAAAGGCTGTTGAGTTCATGAAGAAGAAATATCAGTAGTGCTGTTCCACACAAGACAACCGGAACTTCCTTTGCAAATTGTTGTCATCGTTTTTAACCTATACTGGGCTGTTGTTTTTTAAATACAAGACAGTAACATAACAAGTCATTTCAGTATCCTCGTGACTTGAAGTAAATTACGATTCACCTTCGTTATTTGATCTTGGTTAAAACCATAGAAGCGTCTGTACTTATCAATACTCCGTTGACATTAATCAAATGAAAATAAATACTTCCAAGATATCTAGGATCAAAGAATTATTTAGTTTTCTAATTATCCAGCGACCGCAGTGGATGAATGGGCATGGCCTCGCATGTTGGTTTTTCGAATCTTGCATGTTTAGTATATTAAATTGATTGTGTGTTAATTTAGTTATGCTAGAAGAAATATGTTGTTGTAACATATCCCACCCGATTGACTGAAAAATCAGATCTAGGCCCATGAAACTCATAGTGGCAAGAGGCTACTTGTACGCCTGTCGTTCGCCGTAGTTTTAAGCACCATGAAGGTGACCACACGATTAGGCTTGGTTCGACCCCAATTTTGAGGGAGAACTTACTGGCGGTGGTGTTCAGGGGCCTCCCACCTCTTTTCCACCAACCCCACGAGACGACTTGCGGCTCGACAGATATTTAGAGTTTCCTGATGCCGAGAGAAGGAACTATACATTTATAAATACCCTTCTCCAGGATTTAAACCCAGGCCCTACGTCACTGCAGTCAGCGTCACTAACTGTTATACTGGATGGGTATATGGATGCAATTAGTGACGGACCTTTTATTTCCGAACCCTGTTTCATTGCAGTGGCCGACACCCCACTTTTCTAACTTTCCTTCTGCACTCATGTCAAGATTTCGAGCTCCAAATAAGCTAACATGCATCAGACCCTTCTACACAACACTGCACAAAGGGCTGATGTAACGTGAAATCTGTCGAAGCTCAAAGTCCTCCCTTTTGCATGGTGTAGATATTTGAAAAATGGGATGCCAGATCAAATGTTTTCTTCTCCATCCAGAAAAAAATTTCCAATGTAAGCAATCTAAAATTATATGATGGTCTACGACAAGTGTACCTTAGCCTTGGAATTCCCACGTGGTGTAGTCAATTACCGACAGAGGAGCCATCTTCGTAATTGGAGAGTGTTTCTGAAACTGGAGGTACATCAGTAATATTCCAGGTAATTTAAATTGAGAAAAATATTTTTGTTTATTATTCCTATGTTTTACAAAAAAATCCTTTTTTTCAACAGGAAAGGAATGCCATCCGGGATAACCGAATGAAATGGCCTCATGGAGCAATACCCTATGTCATAGCCAATACATTCGGTAAGGTACACATTTGTCCAAAATTCACACATTATTTGTTATACATCTTTTTTTTTTAAATTTTCGATGTTTCTGTCTTCACAGATCACCAGGAACGAAGCATCATCGCTCGTGCCATAGAGGAGTATCACAAGAACACGTGCATCCGCTTCTTTCCCAGAAACAACGAAAACGACTTCGTGTTCATTACTCGTAAAGAAGGGTAAGGTTCCGACCTTCATTTGTGAATCTCATGATTTGTAGCGTATGGGAAAAGAAGAGCTTCCTGCCTTAAGGAATAGAAGAAAGTGTTGATAAAACTGAAAATGTAAACTCTCATGAGTTGTGTTGCTATTTTCTGTAGCTCCACTTAAAAAAATATTCGTTTTTAAAATAAAAGTTTTATTCGAGTTCCTAAAGATCAAGGTCATCCATTGATCCCAGAGACGACGACCCAAAGTAAAAGAATAATGAAACGAGGCTTTAATCGAGGGAACTGAGACATCGTCGATTGGTTCCAAATGACGATATTTATTTTTAACATTCTTTGAGTAGCTTCGAATGCTATAAGTGTGAATTCAAATCAAAGTTTTCCGGAATTTGAAATAAAGCCATTGAGCTGCTCAATCCAGAGATGGGAAAACTGCGGCTCACTGAGAGTTTGAAACCATTGCGCGTGTAAATTTTCAATTAAAAAAATTCATTTAGAGATGTCTCCAGTTTTTTTGCAAATGTGACCATTTCTACCAAAACGTTGAGATTTTTTGCATAAACAAAATATAATTCTCAGAAATAATATGGAAATTCACTTAAAACCTCTTCAATTCAAAATTTTGCTAAACTTTCTGCAAAGAATTATTCAAAGTGAGAAAATTATCAGCATTCAGGAGTCGCAAATTGTGCGCAACATCGATCCCTTTATCGTGCACGTTGCTTGAAAGCTGACACGATGTCCCCCGAATATCTGTTGACCAAACGATTGCATTGGGCTTAAATTTGGAACTAATGCCATATTTTAGTTTAATCATTCGCCTCTCTTTAAGTGGACGCGGTTGTGGTCGCGTACTCGTGACCGGAGAGTGCCCACTGAAGAGAGAGAGAGTCCCTATTGTCTTAGAAAAGAGGCCGATGCACTGTCGAGGCCCTTTGGTGTGGTAGTTAGGTGAGGGAGGTGCCAATTCAGGAGTCGACCGAGGTTTAAAATGCCGAGGTCCGACGCCAAAAAGCCTCATTACAGCGCAACCTTAATTTAATATTCATCCACTCTTCTCCCTCTGCGTTAATCGATTTTGTACAGTTACGATGAGTTATTAAAATTGTTTGCCCTTTTCATCAGAATCTTCTCTTCGCCCTCCCCAGGTGCTTCTCCATGATTGGTCGGGACGGTGGTCCTCAGCTCTTGTCCTTGGGAGACGGCTGCATGTTCGTTGGCATCATCATTCACGAGTTCATGCACGCAGTCGGATTCTGGCACGAGCAAAGCAGAGCAGACAGGGACAATTACGTCACCATCCTCTGGGAGAATATACAGCAAGGTGAGAGACTGACGGGATTCTAAGAGTATAAGGCCTACTATTAATTTCCTACCAAGAAGCAAATCTATTTATTTTGATTAAAAAAAAGTTCCAAACTGTGAGAAAAGAGCGTCAGCGCTTACCAATGGTCTTGGAAGCGAACTTGTGGTTGGAAATATTTTCGTCAAGGACCCATGTTTGAGCCCTAACTTAAATAGTGTACACACGTTAAATCAGTCGGAGTTTAAAGTCCTTACGCGTTAGATGCAGCTCAAATGTCGATCTCGTCATTTGAGCGTGGTTCATATTTACGAAGTTTTTCATTCAGCAGACCCTTGAGTAGGGCAGAAAAAGGCAGCCAGTGTGTTTCGATGTTTAAAAAAAAAGGATTTCTCTTCTTTTTTTTAATAAAAATATGCCGTGAAAAACAAAAAGAGCCTCTTTGTCTATTTGATGAAAGAGAAAAATATCTTTAATATATTTCCGTGTGTCTTTACTCTATATAACTACTAAATTTATATAGTCGCTGTCGAACAAAATCTTTCCCTGAGTCTTTTTGAATGTAGAAGAATACTCACACAGAGTTTTCCAAGGCTGTTTTTTGCCCTAGGTACGAGAGCGTGAACTAAACACGGAGCACATTTTCGGAACGAAAAATACCTAATTTTTCATAAAAATTTGTAACGCTGTAACTCATTTGCTTATAATATATGGTGTTTTTAAAATTTCAAAATATTTCATAAATAATAAGTTTTTTCTTTTTACACGTAAAGGGATAGGTCATTTAGCATTACGGTATAGCAGAAAAAATGCGAAACACGTTTTATGAAAGAAAAAAATGTATCAACTCGGATAAAAATGAGTAGTATTATAAAATAAGTGATTCTCCACAGGGTAGAGAAACCAGAATATAAAATTAATGTTTGAGTACCTTTATATCCAAAAAAATATTCCGAATGTGGGTTCTATTCTTTAACATTAACCGAAGACAGCCTTAAAAACAAACACAATTAAGAGTTTTCTCATAACATTTGTGTCTTGAAAAATCTAAATTAGATAATAAAAAAAGAAACGAGCCTTACAGTAGTCGCATACGATGTGTAACATCTGACATGTTATCGTGGTAAATTCGCAATAGCAACTTAAATCCTGAAAAAAAAAAATGAATCGAGTATGATTGGAAATAATCTTCTATGGAATAATTATATCTTTAATGAAAATTTTATTTAATTAACACAATGAGTTATACAATTTTTTATCAAAAATAATTATTCTTGTTCAATTTGGGGAAGAGCGGTAATGATAATTTATGATAAATAAAATATGACACATATACTTGTATTTTCAAAGTATTTAAAAACCGTTGTAAAATAGCGTAAATAACAGTATCACTGTTAGTTGTCGAAACATTTCGATTTGTTCGTACATTCGAAACATTTCGAACATTTCGAAACATTTCGATTCATTTTGAGCTTGAGTTCATCATTCAAAAAAGCTATGAGTGGCTCGGATTCTAGCAAACTGAAGTTAACTTTAAAATCATCACTCAAAATCATGGGAAGCGGCAGAACCACCTTCGGTATTTGGTAAAAGTAAAAAATGCAGGAAATCTTTAATTTTTTTAACCGTTTGATTCGGAGAAATGTATACGACCACCGAAATCACTGTTTGTCCATTTTCAAATAAGCATTTTGCCGCACATATATCCCCAATATCTTGGCTAACAATACCCAGTCCCAGGGCCGATCCTAGCCGGTGTGCAGGGCGTGCACCGCACGCGGGCGGCCGCAGGCCGTATATGTTCTATCAATCAAACAAAATTTCTTACTAATTTCTCAAAATAAAACTTATAATAAATCGAATAAAGATGCTGAATTTTGTACAGTTACTGAAAAATCAAGTGTTGATTCCCCGATGACACAGCATAATTTTAAAAAAAAAGTAGAATGTTAGTGCATGGTGTGTTGGCCGATTGTCCATAAATGTCTACGCTCATCTGATAGCAAAATTCATGGTGGAGCCGATAATATCGCATTAAAAAAGGGTTTTGTTTTGTTTTTATTTAATAGCGACGGGCAGTGCACAGTGGGTCGATGTTTAATAAAGGCGTCTCGAGAGAGAGAGAAAAGATTTTTGCGAAAGTTGCTTTCCGAAAATATTTAATACAGTTAATCTAATAATGTTTAAACTCAATATGAATTTGGCGAAATTAAAATTTTCTTTTAATAATAATCTTACAATTTAGAAAAACAAAATAGGGGAGTGAGAGAATATTAACGTCGCACTGTTCAGATACACGAGGGCTTTTGGCGATGGATAGCATAATTTTGAACCATGGTCAAGTGACGCGAACGACACCTGAGCTAGCACCCTCTTCCACATCACACCTACGCGAGGACGTTTGAGCTCTCGATAGATTTAACGTGCATCGTGCCCCTACACGGCGGGTCTTCAGCGGTACTGGGCTCGAACTCATGACACCCTAGCCATGATCCGATACCTTGACCCCTTGGCTACCGCGGCCACACAAAATAGGGGAAAGAAGTGAGAGAGGCTTTTGCCTACGGTTTTACAACGCTTATAAACAATGCTCGTTTTCCTTTTTAGTGAGTTATACCTCTATCAAAAGGTATTTCTTGTAGTTTTATTTGGTATTAAGTTATAAGAGAAAAATTCTTGCAGCTTCTTTTGACTTTTGAGTAAATGATTTTCATTACAAAGCCTGTTTGAAAAACACTTCAATATTCACATAGTATTATTAATGTTAGAGAAGTTCTTAATTTAATTTTATGTTGTAGGAGCTAATGGTACTTTAGTATTATGTTAAAAAATAATGCTAGTTTTATGCGGGTTTTTTTTAAAGTCCTAATTGTAACCAGATGTCATATAATCAAACAGGCGAACCAAGCGATTCACAACATAGCACTAAAACAGAAATAAAACAAAACTTATATTAAAAGCTTCTCTTGATCTATATATATCTGGCCGCTTACAAGTACACTCCTAGTTGGAGAATAATTTTATATAATCTAACCACTTATATATAGCCCCTTACCGGGATTACTATTGTCTCTAGGTTAGCAGCAGGGGCGGCTCTAGGGCCGGGGAAACTGGACCCATGTCCGAGGCGATAAATTTTAAGGAGTCGAGGCGTTTTAACCAAATTTAAAAAATACTTTTTTTTTGCGAATTGGTATGAAAATATTTTTTGAAATAGTATTATTTTTATTTGGAAATACCTTATTTAAATATCTAAAATTTTATTTTAGACTGAATTGAAATGCCAACTACTGCTAGTAAAATTTGTGTATATAACAGGACTATATATTTTTTTTAAAAATAAAAATAACACTGCGAGGCGATTTGTTGTAGCAAGTAGATGGGCCCCCGACCTCCGGATATAAGTACAAACGATTATCATTTGTATAGGGTATTACAGCGTTAAGGGTGACAAATATGCATAAAATAATATTTTGCTTAGAGCAGGGTGAATTGTTTAGAGCTGAATAATATTTTGTTTAGAGCAGAAATTTGAAGAATGCAAATGACAATTCTTCAAAATTCTGCTTTATGTAGAATTAAAAATTATGTTTGTTAAAAAGCTATTATGTTTACTTTTCTAATTTATAAATATCTATAAAAATTTACTTGCATTTACATACCCATTTTAATATTTGACTAGTTTTCTCACATAATTTATTTTTAAATATATATTTGATTTATTTGTTTGCAATTTCCAATTATATATTTGTATCTAGCAATGTGAATCTGGTATTTCATTTCATGTATCTTATTTTCTTATTCTGTACTGTGCACGTTTAAAGACCGTTTTTTTAATGTGTTGAACCTTGAAGAGTTCGAGGGTCGTGTGTGCGTTAAATCGTGACATTTTTTATATGTTTTTCTTATTTTCTTCTGTAACTTGCTCACCACCCCGAGTGGGTCACAAAGGACATTCTTTCCACCCACAGGATGTTTGGTGTCAGCTAACTTAAAGGGGACAGAGGCAATAAGAATTTTTGGAAGATAGCAAGCTAAAGAACATGTTTCATTTTAGTCTTGAATGTTGTTTATTCGAAGTTCAAACAAACACTTCTCTACCATCATCAGACTCATTTTCAAAAAAAAAATGGCCTGCTAAAATTGGCACAATTCAATCTGTTACATTTAGCTCGTTTGAAATAGCAACAGGAATTTATGTTTTTAATTTCGAATTAATTTGTATTTTTAAGACTTAAAATAATACACAAATTCATCCTGTAAGGTGCACCTCCGAATAAGGCACAATTAATGTTGCTACCGGTCTCTTTGAATTTGGATCTCACATGTATTTACCTCTTACTAAGGGATTTAAGTGACACTGAAGAAAAGCTTCTTTTTTTCCTTTTTTGTAAAATTTTAAGATTTCATTTAAATTTAAGACGTTTCTCTTTAAATAAATTAAAAATAGTACTGTCCAAATAAATCAATGTAATTTAACAGAGGATCGAAAAGAGAAATAAAATGTTGCAACATTGTCTGTTCCATGTTTTGATTTAGAGACAAAACAGAATATGTAATAAAGCGATTGCAACTCGTGGGGGCGTGTTTTCTTTGGGTTTACATAAATAAAAACGCTAGTTTAGGTGGACACATTGCACAGGCTTTCAAAAAGATCCGTACAACGAGAGAATTATTTTCAATAAGTTTCTGTAAGTACAAGATTTTATTGCTGATTTCAAACATTTATACAGTAATTAAACTTTTTCTATCAATAATTTTTATTTTTCTTGAACTTCAAATTTAAAAAATCTTGTGACTAAGGTATTTATTTGTATATCATTTATTTAAAGATTAATACGTCTTGAATTTCTAAATAAAGTAATTTGTTTCGCATTAAACGACAAAATGCCAAATATCTGGTCTGGTAGGTTTAAATTTCTGGTTTTAGGACATATTGTCAAACACAAGGTTCCTTATTGGAAGGTACTACTTTATGTTAAGGAATATTCTATTGCATTTGCCTTCATGAAAAAGCAGACTATAAAAATAATATATTTCGTTTTAAAAAAAGTCTTTTTAAATATATCTATATATATATATATATATATACACACATACACATTTATGTATAAATGCGTATATATTTATGTAATAAATAAATTCACATGAGTGCATAATGATTTTAACTGAAAGTATTATCGAGTTAAAAGAAAAGTAAATTTTAAGGTCAGTGAAATTATTTTGTATTACGTATCCATAACTATAGTTAAGAGTAGATGGTTTGTAAAATTTCATCTTTTGATTAAATTGAAATAATATTAATAGATGCTTATTTTTAGTGCGTTTTTCACGTAGTGTAAAAAAAGCGCTATTATAGGACGCAAATTTCGTCTTCGTTCCATATTTTGTCGTACCTTTTTCTCAGCCAATAAGCAACCGATTGACCTCGGGTTTTCGGCATTTGGTCACATTTGTGCCCTAGATGTGAGCCAAATCATATTTAAATTTAATAATTTTTAAATTTTTAAAAATTTTATTTTTATTTTTAAGTATGGTACTACTTTCTGTATTGTAAAATACAACATGTGAAAAACGCGCTAAAATTACTTGGCCATGCCAATGATTGACATCTTGTTTTTCATAAGACAGCTTCCACTTCCTGAGCAAGACATGCACATTCTTCATTACTGTTCTCAGTATTTAAAAAAGGTCCTCATTTGTCTTCTTTATTGTAATTTTTTTTCTTCTGAATCATGTAAGTTATTATAACACATGTATTTTTAGAGGGTTTCTCTCTCTTTTTCTTTTTATACATCAAGAGAAATTTAGTAATATTATGTTGCAAGTATAAATATATTCTTATAAGTAATTGTGTTATTGCTGATCGAAGTATCGAAAATGTATTTCCGAAAAATTCTTTCGGATTATTTAAGCATTGAAATAACTAGCCTATTATTATTAAATCAATAATAGGATAGTTATTTCAATAATATAATGCCCTTTATTATTATTATAATAACCATGAAAATACTGTAAGACCCGTAAAACTGTATAAGATCGGGGTGCGAATTAAAGGCAAGGCTGGAAAAAAGTTGTGGTATTAATGCGGAGCAACGAAATGTATACAATGGAGCGAAAAAAGCGATGACAACCCATCATTGAAAGAATGATAGCTAAAATAAAATTTTTAGCCAGTCAAAATTTGGCATTCAGAGGAGCAAGTACGAAGTTGAGGTAATGGTAATTTTTTAAATGCAGTTTAGATATTGGCCAAATTTGTACCAGTTATTTCAGAAAACCTTAAATATGTCAGTAAATACAAAAATAACAAAACATGTATTAAACACAGCTTAGGGCAGCATTTTCAAAATGAAATAATTACTATTTTAGCTGAATCTCTTCGTAATGAAATAACACGTATTGTCAAAAAAGCAAAATATTATACACTATAATTCTGGACTCTGTAATGTCACAGAGGACGTTGGTGTTTGGGGGTTCGAGCTAAAACTAGCCATAGTAATTTTAACACAATTTTATTACTACTTTTACTTAATCAACCAGCACAATTAAAAGGAGAGAATGCACTAAACATTGAACCCGGAAGAGCAATTGTCTAGGATTAATTCAACTATCATATAAATAAAAGCACTTATCTGAATACTGGAACGCTCTTGACTCCTAGGTTTGAATTCTCTTTAGATAATTTGTTTAACTTATAAGACCTCCGGTCGTAATCCTATTCACAATTCAATCTCAGTTCTCAACCATCATCGTCTATTCCAAAGCTAACGTTTAAATAGAAGTACACAGTTGGCTAAATCTCGTCTAGTTCACCGCGAGAAAGGTTTTCAACTGAACTTACAGTTAAAAAGAATAATTTTACCCAAGAGGATTAGTGGAAGATTCACGGACAGTAAGGTACATATTTTTGAATTTTTTCTAGGCGTTTTTAGGAATACTCCACAAGAAAGGCTTTCAGATGGACACATTCTATATTGAATCCGAAATCTCTGAAAAAATTGATTTTACCAAAATAATTGACAAATTTGCTTCTCAGAAAGCCAGAAAAGTTATTTTACAATTATTTATTATAAATAGTCTTTGTAGAAGAACTGATTTATACACTTTTCGTTCCACGAAATTTGTGCTTTAGTACTTTTTTTATTAGATTATATTTTCTGAGTATATACTGTGTTGTAAGCTTTGCTTTTTTAATTGCAAAATGTCTATTTTTATTTCAAACGTAATATTTTTGATTTTTTTTATTACTTTATTAAAGTGTTTTGCCGCGATCATAGCCCATTATCTGATCAAAAAATAAATTTTGCACTTCAAATTTTATCTGCAATTTTATTAATGTTTTACTTTTTACTCTTATACAGGTAGATAAGTTTATAACTTCAATATATAAGTATTAAATAAGTAATTAAACATTTAAGTATTATAATAAGTAAGTAAATATGTAAGTATTATAATAAATAAGTAAATATGTAAGTATTGCAATAAGTAATTAAATATTTAAGTATTATAATAAGTAAATATGTAGGTATTATAATAAGTAATTAAATAAATTATTAAATATAAGTATTAGTCAAAGTATGAAAAATTCTCTAGAGGGGCGGCACATTAGGTCTTCGCACGCGGGCGGCCGACACCCTAGGATCGGCCCTGCCCAGTCCACTTGTTTGACGATAAATATCCATATGTCGAGCCACAACATGTGAGTTATTCTGTTTACGATAGATCGCAACACCAGCTGCTCTGTGGCCCGGTCGTTTAAATGCGTTCGCAGCAATCGAAGTCAGGTATTGAAACACGTTCGTCATTGTGTAACCACGTCTCTGCCAAAAGGACTTATACTCTGTTTCACCTTAACTTGGCAGCATTAGGAAGGGTAGGAAATGTAACAATCCGCTTGAAAAATAGTTCCAACTTGTTTTGGAATTTGAATTAAAGCAAATGCATAGAAAATTGTTAAAAAATATCGTGCATTATCGAAATTGTGATTTTAAGGATATATTTTAGTTAATCACACCTTAAAAGCATTTATTCTTTAATACCTGTGAACGAATACAGTTGAAAAACAACAATTTCATGAAACTTCACTTGGCTAAAAACCGGTTTTCAAGATTACATCCTTGGCGGAGTTACCTAAGCATTCCCGCCAAATCAACGCCATTCGCTTGGCGTCTTTGCTATCGTTCATATGTACAATTTTGATATCTCGTGCTACTTTTTTTTTTTTTGACATTTTAAACATGTTTGAGATAGAAATGTCACCAATCTCGCTGTATACACCATCGAAGCGAGGAAAATCTATCCGAAGCGGAGCTCGGAAAAACATATTGAATGTTTAATTCTCGACTTCGAGAAGAAAACCCGCAAGAATCCATCACAGAAATCGTGAAAAATGTTTATGAACTGATTGGCGTTTCGAAAAGATCTGTTTTCCGTATGAAGAAAGAAAAGAAGGCATTAGGTGCTGTAAGTTCTCCTGGTAAAAAACGACCCGGTGCCGTAGGCAAGCGTAATAGGCTGGTGAAATATGACTTCACATTGCGTGCATTCGGCGAAAAATTCATAGCTTTTTTCGAAAAAATGAGATTTCTACATTAACCAAAGTTCTGAAGGAAGTAAATGATGATGTTGAAATTTGTGCTTCTGTTTTTCTTAAGTTAACATACATAAACGGCATTTATACATGAAATGTGAATAATTATTTCATTCGGATTTAAAGGCGATAAATTCTTAAAAAACAAGATAGAAATTTGTATTTTATAAACGGATGTAATAAATAAAAATTAAAGAAAAAAGAGCCGTTTATTTTGAAAGTGGGCTAAGTCACTTAAAAAATCAAGTTAATGAAAGCATGAATTACAATTTAACGGCATTTTTTCATTTAAAAAACATTGCTATCAATATGTTGAGAACTATTGAGATTTTGTTCGAGAAAAGTTTTGCTAGTTTATTCATCAATTTTTCTAAATATATTGAAACGTAAGCCCTTAAATATCTCCATTAAAAAGTTCCATATACTATTTTCCAAAAAAAAAACACACAAAAAAAAACAGCTCTTACAATTTTAATGAAAAAATTTTTCACAAGTATTTTTTCCCCCCACTCGCCAAATATGGGGATATTTATTTTTTAGTCACTCTCTTCTCCTACAGTAACCCGGCAGCGGCTGTGATTCGGTCATCGTACCCTTCCCAATGCTGCCAACTTGAGTTGAAACAGAGTATAGCTTCTTCTCTGATCCTAAAGTGAGAAAACAAAAACAAAGATCCCACGGCTTAGACCGCAGGGGAGGGGGGGGGGTGGAGTCCCTCCCGAATGAATGGGAAAAAACAGAACTTCACTGAATAGCGCGCGCTTCCCCAACTTCCTGTTACGCATTTCTGTCTCTTTTCACGAAATCACTCCCACAAATCTCCAGCAATCGAGAGGAAAGATGTTACACATCAAAAAGTTAGTTCATACAGCCTCAGTCAGAACTGTAGCTATATTTCCGCATGTATCCTCCAGTTAGCAGAAACGAATATAAAATCTCCTTTTTGCGTTTGACCGCTGTGATTATAATGAAGGAAACCGGAGTTTTTAAGAATTGATGTTGGATAATTTAAGAAAACGTGCTCAAAATATTCTGCATTTTCAGGTCAGACACACAACTTTGCCAAGTACACAGATGGTCGACTCCACCACTTGAATGAACCTTATGATTACGACTCCATCATGCACTACGGTCCCTACGACTTCACCAAGTTCCGTAACCGACCCACCATTCTGCCAAAGCAGAGAAACGCGCTCATTGGGCAGAGGCAAGGGTTCAGCCAGACGGATGTAAGGAAGATCAACAAGCTCTATCAATGCAACACCTCACACAGAAGTTAGTGCTCATTGTCATTTCCTATTAAAAGAGCGTCTGAACAACGTTGAAAGTTCTGAGTAACGCCAGTTAAAAATAAAATGAGGATGATGGGTGTTGCTCACTCATTGGTGTACACAGACCTGTCTTACAGGAAGCGGGGGAGTTACATTCTAAGAAACCCGTAGACATAAATGCGAAGGGGTGTAATCTCTATAGAGAAAATTAAAGATCTGTTGGTCTATGGGGGGTCGAACCCCAAGCCCTCCCCTTGTGTACGCCATTGTGTTAACTGAGGTTCCCTACTTAAATGTGATTGAAAATTACGAGGCGTTTTAACTTTGCTTAACAGATCTTTCAATCAGGTAGAAATAGTCTGCCAGAAACATTTTACGAAAAACATTATACACTAAGAAATGATGCTTAAAATGCCATGTGGTAGTGGTAGCCAATACAGTAATTTAGAGAGGTACTGATCTTTAAAGCTATTGTATGAGTGGTGGTGGTATCTCTATAGCCCAGTAACTGCCTCCGGACTGAAGTGATCATTTTAGCCCAGTGATAAGTATGTACCTTACGGAACGGGAGGTACCGAGATCGTATCTCCTTCACATACATTGTGAAGTGTTGTCACTAATTCCACAACTAATTCCACACTAGTTCAAAAATCTTCGTATTATAGATGAGGCGTCATTATCAAATCTTCCTTGTCAAGTTCTGTAGAATTCAAAAGAGGGATTTGTGCAGGATTACAAATGAGCTCTGATCCCTGTTACAAACGAGGTTCGAAATGTAAGTCTACAAATGGTTGTTTAAACGCATTCCGTGATAGAATAAGCGTCGTCAAGAGGGAAATTTTGCGTGTTACATTTAATACTATAATATGACTGTTTTTGGTCACTTAAATGAATTTTAAGATAAATTCAAATGTGTTATTGAAAATTTGATGCGTTGCATGGGTTTCTTATTCATTGTATTTTTTTCGTAAATTTATGCAATCTAAAAAAAAAGAGACAGAAAACATTAAGCTTAATACCATTTTGTAAAAAATTATTTACGAAAAAGATATTAAACTTAATGTGAATTGCTTAAAGTTTTCTGTCTCTTTTTTTTAAGGATTATACACCTTAGGCGACATGGTACCAAAAAAAACCCCATCAAACTATCGAATTTTTTTTATTTGCTTATTTGATATCTCGAATCTTTATAAACATGCTTGCAAAATTTCAAAGTTTTACCTGAATTTTTTATCAAGTTATGGAGCAATATTTGATGCTGGACAACAGACTATATATAAACAAAAATACCATGCCTACATTTCACATCATCTGCTAG
Organism: Trichonephila clavata; assembly: GCA_019973975.1. Lineage (NCBI taxonomy): Eukaryota > Metazoa > Arthropoda > Arachnida > Araneae > Nephilidae > Trichonephila > Trichonephila clavata. Next base: position 35,842 of record BMAO01005909.1, read on the forward strand.
AAATGCCGGATAAAAAATGAATTAATTATTTCCCTGTTGTTGTTGTTGTCGTATCCTTCCCGCAGGGGGAAGGAATGAAAGTTGCCATTGCCTGTGAGACAGGTTGGACTTCTTAACGATAGATAGCGACACCACCTATCTCCACCTCCACAATTTTGGCATGGAACTGAAGGGGATGGAAATATTCTCCAGCCCCTGCACTTGTGGTTTTTGCTGCGACCGTCCACAAGGCTTTCGGACCCACTGATCTAACGAGCATGTACTCCGTCTATACTCGGAGGTATTTAGTGGCATCGGGCATTGAACCCAGGCCCTCCGGTCTGGAGTCCGATGCTCTAACCACTAGGCTACCCACGGCCCAATTATTTCACTACCACGCGCAAATGAGATTAACATACGCAGTAACAAATCATTTCAAGACAGAATTGTGCAATTCATGCAAAAATTCTAGTGTGTGTATTGTTTATTGGAAAAGCAAATGGATTTGGTCAAGATATAAAAGTTGTGAATGCTTTTTATGATATTATTATGAATGAAATCAAAACTTCAAAACGGATTCTGCCAAAGCACAAATACTGTAAATCTCATTTTCATAACTCAAATAATTAAAAATCTAATTCGCGAGAATAGAAAAACTCTCCCATTTTTATATATTTGTTTTCGATGATACAGTCGACTCTCGAAAATTCGAAGTTGAGGACCAATGAAAGAGTTCGAATTATCAAGAGAGTAGGAAAAAACTTCCAAAATACACGAAGAAAAAAATTTCTTTAACACTTTTAAATTTGAAACTATGTAATGAAACAACAATTGTACATTTGTGTAAAATTGCTTTAAAGTACTTTTAAGAAATACATATTATACAGTATAAATATTATGCACAAGTTAAAAGTCCCGTATTAAAAGAATACATCTATGTATTAAAAACAACTATCAAAAGAACACTGCACATAACAGATTTTTTCGTCAAAAAAATTAATTTTTTGTTTTTTGTTTTATGGCATTTTATAACATTGTCAATAGATTTTTCTAGAATAAATGAAGCTTGAAAAATGTCCGCATCAACATGATTTTGGAGGGAAAATTTGCGTAGTTTGTTTAATGACACTTAAGCTTCTGCCAGAGTTATCGGAGTCAACTCCGATGGTCATCAAAGGAGCTATACGTTACAGGGGAGACAAGCAAAAACAATAGAACTCAAAACATTTAGGCTCTAACCTATTTGCTACAAGTCTCTACATAATAGCGAGTCTTTGAATTGTTGAGAGTTTAATCAGATTACTTCAAATGATCGCATATTGTATTTTGGCCCGACCACAGATTTTACTTCTAAATATTGAGTGTACCAAAACGTATTGTTTTAGTTCGAAATATCAAAAATTTTTCTTGGGGCTGAACAAATATTTCGAATTAGCGAGAGGATCATATTATCGAAGGTTTGAATTAGCGAGAGTCGACTGTATATTGTAACGTCGTGGAAATAAATTGAAGGTGTACGCTAAGCTAATTATTAAAGAATGCCTTATTACTGTGATCTAATCAAATGTTTATTTGACGACAACATTCAAAAGATCATTAGATAGAGAAAAAATATTAGTTACAAGTGTTCGTTTGATACAGCCAGCTAGCTCTATTTTATATTGGTGTCTCCATAGGGGGCCGCTCTTTGCTTCTTTTTCCAGTCGCCCGTTGGGTACCGCCTCAGGAGTCTCTCGTCGGTATGGACCCGGACGCTCACGCCTTGTGCTTGCTTCCTATATCCGTCCCTAACGTCTCGCAGATCAATCGTCGGAGTCTATCGGGGTCCTCCCCTTCTTCCTTCGTCCACAGGCTTCTCTTTTTAGAATCTCTCGTTGGAGTCTGTCCGGAGTCTTTTCCTCCGTCCGCAGGGTTCAGTTACGGGAATCTCTCCTGGTAGTCTATCCGGAGTCCTTCTCTCTTTCCGAAGTCCACTCTTTTAAACTCTAGGGGTGGGTTCACTCCACGCCCCTCATCAATCCCCATTGGCCGACCTCAGGGGTTTGCACCCAGCACCAACGGTCTTGCACGTCATCCATTCGTGCAGAGATGACAAAAGTCCGGTTCCTCTCAAAGGTTCCCGGCGACAAGGGCCCGGCTGACATCTGGCACTTCAAACACCTCGCCGCCACCTGCAGAGGCGCCAGCATTCAAGACGTACAATCACTGCCCATGAATGGAAAATAATGCAGCGATGCCCGGCCCATAGTGTCCGCCAGTCACATCGTCGCCGACAGTCCAGCTGTCTGATACAACACAATACCACCAAAGCCACGTGTTCCCCGGCTGTGGATACGTTTATGAATAGAGGCGCTTTCTCCATTGTGACGACGTCACAATATATATATCCCATGTGTGTGAAATTCAACAAAATTTTTATTAAAATATTTTAAGATATTTTAATAATAAAAATCTGTGTATTTAATAATAAATGCACAGAGGGAGTTCTTCTATTTTGATATATTTTGCTTATAAAAATATTTATTTGCTTTTGCTTTTTCATTCGTGTGTGTACAATATTTAACATTCGAAGGCTTTTAAAATCATGAAAATAAAAAATAAAGGCATAAACATCTTTTGTACCTGTTGAGCAATATTTAAGTTGCAAAACTGATCATGGAATTAGCTCCGAAGTGTGTGTATTTATTTTTTTATAATTATTAAGGTAAAGTTTTATGAAATAAAATGCCAGTATGCTGTTTAATTGTCCTACATTTTTGCAATTTCTTATTTTAAGCAATATTTAATAAGCTAATTAACAATTCATAAAAGTTTCAGACTATTTGATGAGTATTATATCTTGCTATTCATGGAATGAAAACTTCAAACTCATATTTCTCCATGTTGAATTATTGTACATATACTGCTATTCAAAACCCTAAGGCTTTTTTGATAATTGAAGTATGGACTTGAAATTTTTTATACATGTTCTGAAAACTGTGTATGTTTTGTAAAACTGTGCATGGAATTAGCTCTAACATGTTTAGTACTTTTCTAAAAAATTTCAAAATCAAAATTAATGTTTTTTGGGGAATTTTTGGAAGTTTAACTATAAAAAAAATTAATAAAAAATTAAAGTACAGCAGCAGAAAGTATGTTTTATGGGTAAAGGTACTCTCTCTCTCTCTTAAGCTAAAGGTACTTATTATAACGTACTTGGGAAAAAAATTTGAAAGAAAAGAGACATATTTAAAAAAGCCTTAGGAATTTAAAAAATGTTTAAAAAATTTCAAAAAAATTAAATCTTACAAACATTTTGCAACAAATTAATTATTATAAACTTTTATAAAATACAGTTAAAAATAAATATCAAATATTAAAAATAAAAAAACATTGTGACGATGTTACCATGTTGTTTTAAATGAATTACAGATAAAAGTAGATATATAAAGGAATTATTTTCATTTTTTTATTGTAGAAAATATTAGGTTACACTCGTTTTCTTTTGTTCAGAAAGTTTGATATAATTCTGTGGAAAAGATTGACTTCATGTAAATGGCTATCAAACTAGTGTTTTTCTTCAATCATTGTTTCTCTCTCTGTCTCTTTTTTTTTTCAAGAAATGTGTTCGGATTCCGACAACCAATGTCGAGGATGGGCGGAACGCGGCGAATGCAAAAAGAATCCAAAGTGGATGCTCTCCAATTGCAAAAAGTCTTGCAATCAGTGCCGTAAGTTGAATTTTTTTCTTTTCTTGTCAAATAAAAAAAATATTTAACTGTGAAAAAAACCCAAATACTTTAAATAAATTTGGCCGTATTAAGGGTTGAAAAATTTGAAAAATTAATATCTTTTTAAAGAATATCCGTTTAAAGAAATCATATTAAGGAATGCATATGTATAAGGACCTACTATGCATATGTATAGGAAATTGTACTAATCATCCTTGTGTTGTAGATTGCCATAAAGAGAGAGAGAGAGTATATATTTTTTAAAACGGCACGCCGCGTATTTTATCCTGGATGGAATGTATCGGTTGTCGATAGTCCATGAAGCCGCTTTATTTTATATCCAAGATGTTTTTATCTTGTTACCAGACCCAAGGCTCAATTTATATTTTTATTATGGCGTTTTTTTTTACCTCGATATTTAAAAGTACTAAAGTTCCAAAATATCTGAAGTGGCCGCTGTAACCTAGTGGTCAAGGTCACGGACCGTGGCCAGCTTGTCATGAGTTCGACATCAGTATTGCTGAAGACCCGCCGTGCAGAGGGGGTCGATTAGGAGAGGGGGATACCAGCTCAGTTGTCGTCCTCGTCGCTTGATCCTGGTTCAAAATTACGAGATTCGCCCCCAGATTCGCTGAGCTTTCTATTTCGACGTTACTATAACTCTCACTGCCTGCCGAAATATCTGAAATCGCAGCGACCACGCCGAGATGTCTCTTACAAGGGGAGGGGACGACTAAGGAAATTCATTTGGGGACGAGACTTTGTGTGCAACTTCTTTAGAGTGTTCAACCCTCCATGTCATTCCACCGAATTCGGAGAAAATAACATTCCGAATGCCTGCTTAGGTTTTATACAATAAGGTTGTAACTTTTTCCGGCGATCCGGTGGCAGGGTTGGTGAAATACCTGGGTGCCTTCGATTCGTGTCGCGTGATCTTTTTTAGATTCATTTAATTATTTTTACAAAAAATAATTTATTTAAAAAAAGATTTTATTAAATTTTTTATGGTATTTTAGATAATTATTTTGTATTTCAAAATGTAAAATAATTTCCGTAATCATATAATATTTATATTTGAGAAATATAATTTTTAATAAATGATATTTATTATAAAAATGTATTACAATCGGATCACGGTAGTTTTTTTTTTTTTTTTTGTTTTAATTTTGAAATTCATTTAATTTTTTACAATTAAATAAATTTATTAAAAAAAAGACAGTAAATATTTTTATAACTATAAAATAATTAAATTAATAATATATAATGTAAGATATACATTATTTTTATATTAATTATAAAATAATTTTTTATAAATAATTATTATAATACATTTTATGTATTATTATAATATTTATGTAATATTTTATTTATAATATATTGTATTTCATATTATAAAACTATATATAACTAATTTTCATATAAAATATCATTTGATATTTATTATAATATATTTTTGTAATACACATTATTTATTAATAATTATATTTATATAATATAATATTTATATAATTATAGTAATTGTTAATATCATTTGATATTTATTATAATATATTTTTGTAATACACATTATTTATTAATAATTATATTTATATAATATAATATTTATATAATTATAGTAATTGTTAATATAATTTTATATGTAATAAACCTTTTTTTAAATAAATTTATTGAATTGTAAAAATAATTAAATGAATTTACAAATTAAAACAAAAAAACATTCGCGTGACTTGAACTGAGGGCGAACGTTTGGTAGCCAGCTATTTTACCAAACATGCCACCGGATCGCTGGAAATACTTTCAGCTTTATTGTATAAAATCTAAGCATGAATTTCGAAGGCTATTTTCTCCGAATGAACTGGCCTTTCGGCAGAATTACATTGAGGGTTGAACACCCTAAAGGAGTTCTACTATTGTGCACAAAGTCTCGTCCTTAATGAATTTCCTTAGTCGTGCACTCCCCTTGTTAGAACAATTTAGCGAATTGAAGTTTCTCAAAGTGTCCTATTTTAATAATATGACCACCTTCAACTTAAAAGGCTGGAAAACACGAATAATATACAATAAAAAAAATACTTCCCCTATCCTTGTTTTAAATTTTACTTGTTTTTAAAATAAATTTTGGGTTATTGTTGATGATCTATTGTCAACTAATTATTTACAACCAATAAGATTCAACAATTTTTTGTGGTGATTTTTAGAGCATAAAGACATAGTATGTGGTGCTATATATACTAATGTCTTTCATAATGTAAGAAAAATTTGACGAAATTACTCATGCTTTGTGAAAATTTGTTAAAACTGTGCCTCCATTCATTTTAGTAACATAGGTGATGCTGAAAACGTTGTTATTTGCTATTGGTGTGAAATAAAAAATGTAAGTCGATGAAATGTTTCGAATATCAGTATCGTCTCTAAGGTAGATCAATTGAGCTAGAGTCCGAGGCTATCTCATTTTAAAAACAACAAAACAATCATAGATTGAAAAATCGACATCGGATGCAAATTCGCATACATAGAGTTCAAGCTTTTTTTCAAAATAAAGAGCAACCAGTTTCTGCGTCAAATATAAACTTATAATAATACTCTCAATAATTCGAAGTTGGAAGAACCAATGAAAAACTTCGAATTATCAAGTGGATAGGAAAAAATCCCAGAACACACGAAGAGAAATGTTTTTATAACACATTCAAGTTTGAAACTATGTAAGAAAACAATTGTTCATACGTGTAAAATTATTTTAGAGTATTTTAAAAAGTACGTATTATACAGTATAATACAACAGTTAAATGTCCAGTATTAAAAAAATATCATTATGTATTAAAAACAATTATTAAAAAATATGTGCTAATTAATCTTTTTTGACAAAAAAAATCGTATCTTTTTTTGTTTTTGTTTCAGGGCATTCAATGTAACTTTGTCAATTTTTTAGAATAAATGAAGCTTGAAAAATGTCCGCATCAACATGAGTTTGAAGGGAAAAGTCGAGTAATTTGTTTAGTGACACTTTAGCTTCTGTCAGAGATATCGGAGTCAACTCTTCCAATTCGTCTTCTTGACTTTCTGTGTTATTGTGGTCCAAAGTCACAATTTCAGCGTAAAAAGGGAGAGTTCAGCAATTCATTCCATGAGGGTATCGTGCACATCAACCAGATTCGGCGCGGGGAAGCCCGACTTTTTAAAACAGTTGTAAATTGTCAAAGGAGTGACAGCTCTTCAGGCCTTGTTAAAATAGAATATAGTTACATTCTGCTGATTTTTGAGGTTATCCAAAACGCGTTTAACGACTTCACGCCGATAAAATTTAAAAAAATTATATATGATACCTTGATTGAGTGTCTAAAGTTTTAAAGTTGAGTATAAAGAGAAAAATTGAAGTTTTTTCTTTTTCTTTTTTTTCCACACTTGATAAAGGTAATGCTTTATCTTACACAATGTAGTTGCGTCTAAAAATAAGAGAATACGTCGCTTCCGGCTTTTCATATTCATGTTTAATTAAACCAACCATTCAGTAAAGAGCTCGGTGGTCATCCATGCCTTCTTGTTTGAGGGGTAGGTGGTATAGAATAAATTTATGCTTCGAAACACCTTCTTTAAAGATTTTCCTATGATGAGAGGAGTAATTTTTCTGAGCCGTTATTGTTTCAGCCGGTAAAAGAGTTAACCTCTCCTTGCTATCCTTTCCTCCATGGCATTTTTCTTCAATGAATGTAAATGTTTTTTTTTTCTGGAATACACTTGAAAAAAATCTGGTTTCCTTTGTGTTGAAAATGTTACATTTGATCGTACTCTTTTATTAGAGCTGAAAGTGATTTCTGCCACTTAGAACAAGCATTTTTATCGACACTCGAGGCTATCCGCATATTTTTTTGAAGACTATCGCATACCTTTTCTTAAAATTTGTAAGCCATCCCTTGCTAGCTGAAAACTCAATTCCTAATTCTTTAGCGAATGCCTTAGCCTTTTCCCTCAATAAAAAGCCACGCACTAGAATATCATGTCCTGGATATTCCAGTGGGTGGAATTCTTTCTCATTCATTTTACTAAACAATGTTCCAAGACGGGTAAAATTGCCTTTACTAAACCGTTTTCTCACTCGACTCAAAGATGCACTGACAATTTTCTCTTTATTCTTCAGAATAGTGGATAGTGATCTCAGTGGGATATCAAATGCTTTGGCTTCAACGATCTTCCTGTCACCCTTTTCTCCTTATTCTACCACCTTTTTCTTTTCAGAAATTGTTTTCTACTTTTTAAAAGAAGACACGACGTTCCCTTCGAGTGATAAGGCGACACTAAGGTGGGGTGTAAAGTAGTGACCCAAGGTTCTTCGAAATTAACAGGTATAACGAACGTGAATCAACATAACTTAAGCAAAACAATATTTTTAATTTAAAATTTAAAATTAACGCAAGGTGTATAAAAAGCTTCACTCTCAGCTACTTGGTACACTTAATATAATCGGCATTGGGTAAGCTCTTCTCGCCTAATCAGGTCGCCAAAATATTTGACCAGTTTTTTTTCCTTATTTTATCGCTCTCCTCTATATGGCTCTTTTCCTTTCACTTTCCACTCCGTCTTCCTCAAGCTCTTTCACGCCCCTCCACATCTCTTCCATTCCTCATTGGAAATAAATTAGTTTTGCACTCGGTTCCCTCAGACGCTGTCCCAGACACCATTGGTTCTTCAAGGCAAGGTCCAATCTGGTCCTTGCCACATGCAATAAGTCACATAGATGAGTCATAAATCGTCATATGTCACTCCTTTGTGGACCATCCTTTCTGAACACGTGTGTAGCAAAGTCACGTGTTTAACGAAAGATATGGACGGCTGATAAGAGTCTATCGTCAACTTAAAGAAGGAAAGCAATAAAAGTGTGTGTGTGTGCCTGAGGAAGAGGGAAACATAAAGGAGAGATGGCAAATAGATGGTCATCAAAGTACACAACACGAAACATGTGAGCTCCAACCTGTTTGCTACGGGATTCTACATGAAAGTGAGTGTTCTAATTATCGAGATTCATAAAAGATAGCTTCGAATTATCGCGTGTTGTAGTCTGGCCAGCCGTAGATTTTACTTCGTAATATTGTGTATACTAAAACGTGTTGTTTTAGTTTGAAATATCGAGAGTTTTTCTAGGGGTTGAGTTTATACTTCAATTAATGAGACGATCATATTATCGAAGGTTTGAATTGGCGAGGTCATAACTCAGTTCATAAAACCACACATAAAAAAGACTGTCCAACTCAATGTTGACATACAAAGAAAATGATTTAGTTGAATTAATAAATGGTTCTGTTCAAATATAGAGCAAACAAAATAAATTTATTTTATTTTTAATATTTTCTTTTGTGATATTAATGTATTTGGTACTTTTACTATTTAAATATGGAGAATTGTTTTTTTAAAAATTTTATTATAAAGAGGTTTTGTAATTTTTTAAAACAAACTTTTTCTTTACTAAACAAAAGGTAACGAAACAAACCTTTTGTTTTTATTAGATCGTTTAACGTTTCTGTGGTCCAGTTACTGTTTTAAAAGCCACAGATTTTTTTAAGATCAATAAAAAGGTGGCAAAAGTAGATATTAGTACGAGCGGCGAACGTGTATTTAAAAATGATCCCTTATAGACTATTTCTCAAAGTAACTATAATTTCTTTCTAATATCTTAACATTCCTTGGAAAATTGTATTTTTTTTTAGCTTTTTTAAATAACGGGATTAAAATTCAAGAAGGGACTGTGGACTCCTTCAACCTTTCATGTAACAAAATGGAGAGGGAACAATAAACTAAATTTCAAAACCTAAGAAGTTCTTACAAAAAATTTGCGTATAATTAATAATTTTTCTTGAAATTAATACATTTGAAGATCATATTTTTGCAATATTATCTTATTGATATCCCAAATAAATTCAAATTTATTTAAAAAAGAAGACAATATTTGATGTATCTGAAAACTAATTGAACAATATTCAATGATAAAAAAAATATTTGATTTTTTAGGAAGTATCTTTGTTTCGACAGATGCAGACAACACAACTCTGCTGACGTAAACAATTATCGCTTTTGAGCCAACTGATTTGTCCAGAGCTTCGCATCATAAACTCATTGATATTCATTAGTGCTATTGTGTAGTTAATAAAGATATTTACATGAAATTTACCATTTTTTTCTTCTTGTCATTGGAACAATCTTTACTTCTATTGCATTATTTGGAAATAATGTACCTTTTAAGAAGCTTATATACATAAACAAGAAAACATTTTTTGAAGTTCACCTGTTTTACTTCCGGTAAGGAAAATTTTCATGGAGAAAACAATTCTGCGCAAAGCCATTCTTATCAATTATATATTTATAAATATTTTCAAAAAACTGCATTTTAGAAAAAAAATATATAAAGTATAAAAAAATTTTCATGTGAATCAATATATATATATATGAGCTAAAAAAACTATTTTCCATTTTCTTAGTTAATATTTCATTTATAAGTCAAACAAAAATTATATTTCAGTTACAATTTTATTCGAAGGAAAAAAATTTTTATTCAAAAAATTTTAAATTCAAGAAAATTTTAATATTTTTTTTAAAAAAAATATGTACTTTAAATTTAAAATTATCTTATGAAATTGTATTTTTTTGCCAGGTTTTCGGCATTGTAGTGTATGCCCAATACGATTACTTAATATCGTTATTACTTTGCTTCAAATATTCTTAAAACATCCTAATCGTATCTCTTTTGTCTTCAATTAAAAGCATTTTCAAATAAAGCTTTAACCTTCATTATACGCTTATACACACAAAAATAAGAAATTAAAAAAATATGTTTGAACATTTTATTTTTAGCAATTACACTTGACATGGTGCGTGAAAACACTCCGCGCAAACGTACAAGGAGGAACAAACACAAGTAAGAATAAAACGGGAGCTATACCAAGAAAGTCAGGCAAAAGAGTTGTCGTGTCCCAGTCCTATTTTGGACTGAGTTCACATCGCCCGAAGCGCCTATAAGTGTAGGAGGAAACATATCATCACCAACAAAAACCATAACAACAATTATTTATTGAAGACAGACAAACACAATTAACAAGCACAAGTTCAATTTATAAGTGGAAACCTCGGAGTGATTTTCTAATACCTAGATTAATCCTAATACTTAAATCCGATACTCAAATCTAACATTCAAATTGAATATTCCTGTCTAAGTAATCTCAACTATTAGAATTGACAAGGAAACGAACTCTTGCTAACTTCAGGTCGGTACTAAATCTAATTCCTTTGATTCCTTTAATGATTAATCTAGTACTTTACTTTAAATATATCAAATACTATCAAATACGTGCTAAGTTCGTTGAAGTGATCTGTAGACGATACTTACATGTAGTTTGGCAATTCCTTCTCTCTCTCTAACATTTACGAAATCTAGACTTTATATAGTCGAATTAATTAGCATATAACTATCTCGTGTTTTTCCCGAAGAGGCTGTGAAATAGAATAAATGCTGGCCCCAAAGTTACCCAAGAGGATTAGTTTGGAAATTCACGCGGATAGCCCCGTCACAGAGTTTGTAGGTTGTGCATACTCTAAATTTCCAATTTCTATAATAAAGAATTCCAGTGGCCGCTGGACATCTCCAAGATGATTAGCATCTATAGCTTTATCTTTTTTTAGGAGTCCAGAGCCAATCTTAGCAGGTGTGTAGCGCGTGCACAGCACACGGGCTGTCAAAACAAGGGGCGGCCGCAGGCCCCGTATGTAGTTCTATCAATCAAGCAAAAAATTTTACGAATTTCTGAAAACAAAACTTATAATAAATCGAACAAATATGATGCATTTTTAATAGTTATTGAAAAATCGTCTCGATAGCACACCCTATAAATCAGTCCAGCGATAGTTTAAGAAAAATAGAATGTTAATGCATAGTGTGTTGGCCTTCCTCTGATAGAAAAATTCGTGGTGGGGCCAACAGTACCGCATTAAAAAAGATTTTTTTTTACTAGTGGCCTTAGCACTCTACTGTGAATTGACGCTTAGGTAAGACGTCTCAAAAAGAATTTTGCAAAATTTGCTTTACGAAAGTATCTAATACGGTTAATCTAATAATGTTTAAATTCAATATGCATTTGAGGAAATTAAAAAAATTCTATTTAATAATAACCTTTCAATTAAGAAAAAAAAGCAAAAGATAAAAGAAAAAATTTAGGAAAGAAGTGATTTTTGCCTATGGTTTTACAACGCTTACAAAAAATGCCCGTTTTCCTTTTTATAGGGATTTATACCTCTATCAAAATGTAGTTTATTGTAGTTTTATGATATTAGAGAAAAAAATCTGTGACGGGTCTATCCGCGTCAATCTTCTATTAATCCTCTTGGGTAACTTTGGGGCCAGCAATTATTCTATTTCACAGCCTCCTCGGGAAAAACACGAGATAGTGATATGCTAATGAGTTCGACTATATAAAATCTAGATATAGTAAGAAAGAGAAGGAGAAGGAATTCCCAAATTAAATGTAAGTATCGTCTACGGATCTCTTCAGCGAGCTTAGTGCGTATTTTGGATAGTATTTGATATTATTAATCATTGAGGGAATCAAAAGGATTAGATTAAGTACCGACCTGACGTTAGTAAGAGTTCGTCTCCTTGTCAATTCTGATAGCTGAGATTATTTAGACGGGAATATTAGATTTGAGTATAAGATTTGAGTATTAGGATTAATCTAGGTATTAGATAATCACTCCAGGGTTTCTACTTATAGTTTGAACCTGTATTTGTGTGTTATCAATAAATATTTGATATTATTGTTTTGTTGGTGATGATATGTTTCCTTCCACACTTAGAGGCACGCCGGGCAATGTGAACCCAGTCCAAGATAGGACTGGGGCACGACAATGGCACCCAACGAGTTGTCCTCCGGACATTTCTCCCTTAACCCCGAGATGGGAGTCGGATCCAATTTTAGGCTCTTGCCTGATTTTTTTTCTGGTGTTGAGAATATAGAGGAATTTTTGGAATATATTGACAGTAATGTTAAGTTTTACGAGATACCTAATAATTTGGCATGTTATTATCTTAAAGGGCGTCTCAGAGGCCGTGCGTTAGACTGGTATGAAATATTCGGATCTTCTATAGTGAAAGGGAATGCTACGGATTTCTCGCAATTGAAAGAGGCTTTGACGGCAAATTTCACAGAGGTTAGGAATTAGACTGAATTGCAAGTCAAGTTCTATTCGTCGTATCAGGGTCACGGTCAGGCTCCATCGGACTTTATATACGACATTCTCAAAATACATAAAAAATTGGGATTAAATATGTCGAAAGATAGTTTGATCGAACATATTGTTGCCCGTTTGGAACCACAATTAGTGGAATATATAGAGATTAGAAATCCATCTACTCAATTGCAGTTGCTTCATATGATATCTAAGTACGAGGACAGGTATTTGAGGAGAGATAATCAGGGTTCGAGCAATAATAATAGTGAAAGACGAGCTTGTGATATGAGTAGGAGGTCTAACGAAGGTCGTACTAATAGAAATTGGAGAGATACTGGGGTAGTTGAACGTCAAAATGATAGGAGGCAGGGTTATAGAACTTCCTATGGGACGAGACCTCAGGGGAATTATGATAATCAAGGGTTCGAGAACAGGAACCGTATTGATATGAATGATCGCGGATTCGAGAATCGTGGTGGAAGAGATCAATATAGAAATAGAGGGGTCCGAGTGATAATTTTGAACGGGGGTCGAATAATCATTGGAATAGGGGTAGTTATAAAAATTTAAACTTTTTAAGCGTTCGAAATCAAGATCGATCGCATGTTGTTAAGAAACCTCCTATAAGGGTTTCTGCTTTAAGGATGTCCCCTGTAGAACTCCCGTATGTGCCAATTTTAGTGAACGACATCTTCACTAAGACATTATGGGATACTGGAGCCGAAAAGTCGTTCATCTCTGAAGAAACGTATAGGGCATATTTTTCTTATAAACCAATAAAAAAATCAATTGTAAAAGTTATAACGGCTTAGGGCGCCTGTTGCAACAATGTAGGAACAATAGAATTAGAAATTCGAATCAGAGAATTCACAAAAAAATGGGATTTTCACATATTGGCAGATCTCGAATATACACTGTGTGAAACGATTTTCAAAACTGAGAGCAAACAGCTCACACTTTTGAGTACTTCACATTCTCAAAATAGCTCCGATGCATGCTTACTCAGATTTGAGAATCGCATAATCTCATATTGAGACACAAGTACATTCTCATTTTTGAACCTGTTACGGGATCAAATTTTTGAGAATGAAAGATCGATATGAGTATATAATGCACTCGTATTTGAATCTGTTAATGTATCAAATATGAGTTTAAAACAATAAAATGAGTATGTATAGCATTTATTTTCGGTACTGTTGTATCTAATAGGAATTTTTAACAGAAAAATATTTATTAACCCAAATCTTAAGGGATTTAAAAATGTGATACCCGAGTTGTAAATTTTCACTTTCTACATCTTACGTATTATTTTATTTTCATTTCATGAAATTTTTACACTTAACTTCGAAATCAAAATTCATTTTACATTTATTGTGTGTAACAAAAAGGTACTCACATATTATCGCGAAAGTGCCTAAGTTAAAGATAACTCGCCAAATTGGCAGTAACGATTTCGCATGAGTCCTACGCGCTGAATTAGCAACCATGTACTTCGTTTTATATAATGTCGCCAATACGGTGGCGACAATACGCAAGTATCAACAAAAATATTACTTTTCGAAAAAAAATGCAACTATTATTTGATCACAAACTGCATGTCTTCGAACTTATACCGCAAATATAAATCTTTGAAAACTGCAAAAATAAATTCGATGTTATCGTTTAACAAATGTGTATGCATTTTGAACTAGTTCCAGAAGCAATTTGATTCATTATTTATATTTATGTTTCTCTAGAAGCATTATATTGTTTCCTTAAAATCCTATACAAGCAGAAAATTAACTTTTATTTAAAAAAATTCAGCCCTTCAATAATAAGTTATTAGAAATATCTAGGAAACATTATGATAAATAACAGATTTTTCTAAGTAAAAATTTCAAAACAATGCCAGAAAGAAATAGCTTTTTTACATATTATGTAACCTGAAGAAAAAACCTTTTGACTAAAGTAACACTCATTAGGCCCAGGTGTGTAAGTACTCTTTATATCAATTGTTTTGTTTAAATAGAAACCTATCCACATGGAAATAAAGAAAATGCATTGCTATATTACAAACTAAGCTCGTTTTTTGTTAAAGCAACTGATTTTACACTTTCCTATCACCAAAGAAAACAAATATAATAGTTTTTAAGTTAATGTTTTTTTAAATTAAAATACTCTTAAAAATTTTAGTCCTTAGAAGAATGTAAAAACAACTCTAACAGTACATTTTTGCATTAACAAAACACACATTTAGTTTTTAACCTAATGGAAAGAGCTTTTAGAGAAGTTTTCAGCACCCATTCAGAAGAAAAAATAACATCATAAGGACCAATAGAATCATAATTTAGCAATTTTACTTGGTGTACAGAATTTTATTTTCAATACCTTTTTTCAATTATTCACTGTTAACAAGAAAAATAAAACAAACCCAAATCATATTGTTGAAATATTTATTCTGGAAATTGTACACATACATATATACATTACAAAAATTAACAAGAATATAAGTGAAATTTTTGAAACATGTTTTCTTCAATAACTTATTTTTTTATATATATTGATTTTTTTTATAAACAGTATCTATAATCTATATTATAGTCAACTCCATCCTTATTTGTACAGAACAGCTGTTTAATATAATATACATTGAATTATCATTTTAAATATAGGTTCTAGTGTATAAAAGTACATAAATAAACAGCTTTTTTTTATTTTATCAAATCATGTCTTTGAGTTATGAAATGTGAGTGAAAATGCCTTTCAAACAGTGTTGTTTCAAATAAATTACATGTTAGGATATGTGAGTCATCTAAATTATTTACTGAAGAATTTATAAATAGCTGGTTCTGAGAGGAATTTTGAAATTTTCCTCATTAGAGTAAAATTTTTACAAATGTTGTTCATAATTATATAGTTTTCTAAATGGCTATCTACAAAATTTAGCATAACACATGTAGTGTTATGCTACGCCCATATGAGTATTTAGACATGACGATAAAGTCTACAATATGAAACCAATGGTCTTTGGCAGAAAGTGCAAAATGTATGAAATTCATAGATTAGTTTGTATCCATAAAATATATACATATAAAAAAAATTCAGAGCTATGTGCAAAATTTAAAACAAATTATGAGTGGAACACTAAAATCAAGATTTGTGCTAACAAGCAGAAATGAAATTAATGCAAATTAAAAATAAAGCATTCATAATTTAGAAACAAAATAAAAGGTTTAAAAATACAATTTTATAAATATTACACATGAAGGATAAAACAACAGTTCAAAAATATCACACATTGGAACAATAATATATATATATATATATATACAGGAACTAATTTGTTATCAGTACACTACACATTAAATATCTTTTAGAAGTGGTTTTGAAATCGCTGCAAATAAATTTTGCCATCCGATAGTTTTCAGTCAATGATGACAGTCTCCCACTACGAAATCAAAATGAAAATAATTTAAAAGAATGGCTTATTCCTGGCAAAAAAGGAATTACATTAAAAAGCAAAAATGTAAGTAATTTTTTATAGAAACAAATTAGAAAAATATGAGTGCCAGGATTTAAAGAAATAGAACACAAGGTATTTACAAATGCCAAGAAAAGAAGCAGAAAGAAATAAAGAAATTGAAACCGGAAAAATAATAACTGCGTATAAAAGTGTGGGGTGCTCAACATTGTTATAATTTCTTACTAGTTTTATTCCAAAATGCAGAGTTAGTGTAAAAATGTAGTACAAAGGCCCCCACGCTTTTATCACAATGACATTAATTCTCTCGTTAATCATTTTATTCTTATATTGAGATTTTAGTTCGATAAAAGCGTGTTTTTAAAACTATATTTTAAATTTTTGGGTCTTCATGTGTGTCAGACTACTGATTTCAGCACTTAGGTATTATCACAACAAATGCCACACAAATCTAATAATAACTTGCCTAGTTGGCAACCCCCATTGGTACTTGTGTCTTATTGCAACCTATTGGTGACATTATATGAAATTAAGCCCTTGGTTGCCAATTCAGCATGTACCACACATAGGAAATCAGGGTGGCCAACTCAGCGAGTTATTTAGAATTGGCGATAATATGCAAGCATCCTCCAATTTCCTGTGAGTTGTATGTGCTGAATTGGCAAACAGGTGTTTCATTTCATATATGTCGCCAGTTGGTTGCGATAATACGTAAGTACCAGGATTTCTTATGTTTTTCCCACTTGTGTACAACATACCTGCAAATAGGAGTTTTTGTACCCAAGCCGTATTAATTTTTGTACTTACATATTATTGCAACCATATTGTCGAAATTATATGTAATAAACACATGGTTGTCAATCTGGCGCATACGACTCATGCAAAATCAGGGTCACCAACTTAACAAGTTATCTTGAACATTGTCATTGTTGTGGTAATATGCATTGTAAAATCTGGCGTATGATGTACACTTTTAACACAAAAAATAAGATTGATTTTACGTGTGCATGTTACATGCCAGGTATAAAATAAAAGCTTTAAAAAAACGTGAGCATAGGAAAAAATTAGATTTCTACATAAATTGAAATGTTGTTCATTTAAAAGAAATGGCGTTCCTTATGAACTTAAAAGGTTGCACTTCTAGATGTATACTATTTTTTACTAAAGCTTAGAATAAATGACTTTCAAACTTTAAGAGCATGGCTCACATATATCTCAGGTTTCTTCATGAAAAAGGGGGTGCACATTATACAGCAAATAAACATAGAAATTAAAAATTGCTACTTGAAAGTATAAGTGCATGTTATACGATGGTATGCATGATATGCCAGATTTTACGGTAAGAATATAATTTTTCTCTACCTTTCTTTAATGAGAAAAAGTATAAAATATATTTATATTGGGTTAAACACAAAGAATCTGATATATATACTTCATTTATTTTCATCCAAATAACAAAACACTATAGTCACAATAAAGGTATTCTTGAAATAGCCATTTTAAAGTTCAATACGAAAATAAAACTAAAATTATTCCATTGTTGCAAAGGAATACTTAAATTATTATTTGCCTATAAGCAAGTGCCCAAAAAATCAAACAATATGACTTATTATGAATCAAGTAAATTTCATTAAGATATGTGACTACCCAAAATTCGCAGTTTTGGTGAAAATTTTCAAAATTACTTTTGTGTTTTTATTTTATAGCCAATACATTTCAGATTCCATAAAACACTCTATTTTTGTTTCTACGATATCTAGAAGCAAATTTATAGCATAATTAGTAAACTGGAATTGGAGTTAACAAAACCAGATGCTGATCCCTACACAAAATATTTTTAAGATATTGAATTTAAATTTTTAGAACATGTTTTATTTAGTTGTATCTGTGTTATGAATCAAAATCTAATCTCTGTGTATATACAGTGGACCCAAAAAGTGTTCGTACACTTGCAATTTCATATAAGATTTATTGTTTCCGACTAATAAAAATTAATATTTTGGAACTGTAATTTTTTTATATCTGCAACTTGTTCTTGGCGGAATGACATAATTATTTTTTTAAAAATAGTATAACTATTATTTTTGAAAATTAATAATCAAAAAGCTACTGAAAAATTACGCCACTAAAGTCTTCGTACACTTAACAAAATCTCAACATAGCTTTATATATATATATAAATATTGTATTTCTTTCTTAATTCAGAACTTAGTAGGATATCTTTTAGTGTCCACAACAACTTTTAATGTCTTGTCTTAATGTCTTTAAATTTAATCAGTTTTTTGTAATTTCTGCTTCGATTTACCTCCATGCTTCAGTGATTGTTTTTACTTCCCATTATGTGTTTATATGTCTGTTTTCTTTTTACTTTAAATCTAGTTCTTCCAAATATGTTCTGCTGGGCTAAATAAATTGATTGAGGAGGTGTTTTCAAAATTTTGGGTACAGTTTTAGAGACACAGCGGTGTACATTGAGAGCAGTTCGCCTGGCGTCATTATCCTGTTAAAAAATGAAGTCGTCTAAAATATCCAAATTTTGAGAGGATATTTTAATATTTCTCTTTAAAATATTTAATTAGAGCTCATGATTCTAAATACCATAAAAAAAATACCAAATTACCTAATCCTGAAGCCTATTTACACCCACCCTCCCCTGCAAGAACACCTCTGTGTTAAAGCATGAGTTGGAGGAGCTCTTGTTCCACATAAATTCACGGGATTAAATGCTCATCTTTTCCTTTAAAACTATTATATGCCCATCAGAACCAAAAATGTTGAATTTTCTGTCATCCCAATCACTTTCCTGACAATTTTTGAATTTTCTGAAGCTTAGTCACAAGAATCTAGTAGAATGAATGAACCATGGAAGTGGAAGTGTTCTTGTATGGGGGCGTAAATCAGCTACAGAATTAGGTAATTTTTGATGGTATTGAGAATCATGAGCTCTAGTTAAATATTTTAAGAGAAATTTTAAATTGTCTGTCCAAAATTTGATATTGAATATGACTTCATTTTTTTAACAGGATAATGATGCTCTCAATGTACACCGCTGGTGTTTTTTATAACTGCCCAAAAATTTTGTGAAAACACCTCCTCAATCAATTTATTTAGCCCAGCAGAGCATATTTGGGGAGAACTAGATTTAAAATAAAAAGAAAACATGACATATAAACACATAATGGGAAGTAAAAACAATAATCACAGAAGCATGGAGGTAAATCGATGCAGAAATTACAAAAACTGATTAAATCTATACCAAGATGTTTAAAGTTGTTGTGGACACTAAAAGATATCCTACTAAGTTCTAAATTAAGAAAGAAATACACAATATTTAAAGCTATGTTGAGATTTTTGTTAAGTGTACGAATACTTTTGTGGCGTAATTTTTCAGTAGCTTTTTGATTATTAATTTTTAAAAATAATAGTTATACTATTTTTAAAAAATAATTATGTCATTCCATTAAGAACAAGTTGCAGATATCATTAAAAAATTTCAATTTCTAAACATTAATTTTTATTAGTCGAAATCATTAAATTTTATAGGAAACTGCAAGTGTACGAACACTTTTGGGGTTCACTGTATTTATGTACTTCATTGCATTTAAATGAAAAAAAATCATTAATTTTTCAAAATCCAGTTTTTGCATAAAATTTGGCATATTTAAAAACTTTTAATTCCTAATACATATAAAGATGTTCCATTATTTATGTGCTGTATAAATATTATTTGAATACATTCATTAAAATTTTGTGTAAAAGATCCTCATTGCTATTTTTCATGAAATTTTACTAAACTCGACAATTTTTATAATCTATTAAACTCTCCAGAAAACAGCAAAAGGGTTAAAAAATTAGTTAAACATGAAGCTAAAGAGTTTGAGCTATAAATATGGTGAGTTTAAGAAATGTACAACGAGTAGAACATTTTTTCATATTGTATTTAAATCTTTAAAAGCATTGTCTGAGAAACTATGTTTTTTTGGCTTCACGGTAAGTTCACAATGGATTTTTTTATAAGATATTGAATTGAAATTTTCAGAAATTTTTATTTGTATTATAGACTATAATCTCTATGTATGTATTTATGCATTTTATTGCACATACAATTTGTGAGAAAAAAACATGTTTTTTTTAAAAATTGACAAATTTCAAAAAATATTATAAATTTTATCGCTCTAGGCACAGATAATGTTGTTATTTTTGTGCAGTTTTAATATTATTTGAATATATTAATTAGAATTTTCAATACAAGGGTTACTGTAACTGCAATTTTTCACTAAAAATTCAATTATCCAATAATTTAATTTTGTGGATTGTATTTTAATTCCTGACTGAAGTGTAATATAGGGGGGGGGGGCTTTCGATTTGGCGATTTTTGTTTGGATTTTTTATAGATATTATGGTGAGATGAATTCATTCTGGCTTCGGGAAACCTATCGCTAAGTGAAGGTTCGATTGTTGGATGGCTTGGCGATCGATTTTGGTCACCAAAAAATTTGACATCGCCAAGGCCCCCCCCCTATACTACACTTTAACCTTAATTCCTAGTTCTATGCACATTCCTTTTTAAAGAAAAAAGTGTTTTTTTAGTTGAAAATGTGTTTCAATAATGCTCCGAAGGTAGCCACATACCTCTTAAATTTGTTTTTTTAAGTAATCCGCCGAAAAAGGTAATTTTTATCACATTTTTTCGCTAAATTCTATAAAAAGCCTTATTTAAAACAAGGCACATACTTTTGTAAAACAAAAACTTTAATTCAAAAGTCAGAAAAAGACTGTTTTTGATTTGAAGTCATAACAAAATCAAACAATATAGTACTCATGTGTTCGTCCGCGGGTAGCGTGGTAGAAAGGAAAAATATTTCGGAAGATTTATGAGAACTAAATTTGTTGTTGGACCTATTCTTTAAAATATTGTGTGTAGCAGTATATTAAAAAAACTTCTTTATCCTGAATATCTTTTTTAATTTGTTTGATAGTGTTAATTAACCATTTTTTGAAATTTTGAGTACATGTAATGTTTCATATTCGAAAAGGCACGCGTTCAAATCTGATATAAACAAACTCATTTCAGAATGAGTAAGTCATTTGCTCAGTTTTGAGTATTTCTTTTCTCTCCGTATACATGCATTTTAGGCGTCGATTTTATAAGAAACGCGAAGATTACTATGAATTTCGAGGAAAAGTCTTTAGCGATTCCGGATTCGCAAATCGAAGAATTAAAAATAGTTGAGGAGAATGTAGAAATTGATCTTTCAAATACAAAGCTAGCAGAATTTAATGTTGAATGGGAACATAGACCAGGTGTTTAAAATGTTGGTGCAGATTTGTTGTCGCGGAACCCTGTGGAAAATTTTGAGGATAGCAATATAACTAGTGCAGTAATTAGAAGATTTGGTACTTTCGTCAAGGGAACAATTGATATCTGAACAAAAGCAGGACCCGAGCTGGGTCATATTTATCGCTACTTACAAAACCCGATGACAGTTCAGTAAATGCGGGGGTCT
>BMAO01005910.1:0-68645 GCA_019973975.1 Trichonephila clavata
GCGCGATACGATGAGATCATGTATTTATAAAGGTGGCAGAAAGAAGAGAACTGGAGTTGCACCAAAGCTTGAACGAAGGCAGGTCAGAGGAAATCGCTCTCTCGTTGTTTTGAGAAAGAGTACGTGTTTTCGGAATTAGTATGGTGTTATCTCGAATAATTTAAAACCCCTTGTAAATAGTTAATGTTTTAGTTGTGTTATTAATAAATTAAGTTATTTTAACTCTGCGTGCTTATTTTAACATTAAAATCGAACCTTCCCTAGACGCCGTCCCCAAATTGGGGGTTCGACCGAAGAATTTTTTAAACTATTCAAAGTTTTATCTAAGAGCATTTTTTAAAAGTTTTACCTCCTCATCGATTTTTGATTTCCTGAGTGGTACATAGACCTTGCCTTGCATTCGAATAGAAACCCGGCGAAGCCTTCAGCTGGATAAAAAATTTTACGAGCGATACTGGAAATACTTCAGCGAGAACAGTCAACAAGAAAAAGGAGTCCATTGAGACTTGGTTAGAAACACGGAATCTTGGCGAATTTCCACGTCAGCTACAGTCAAAAAACTGGAAGCCCAGCGACTCAACGAGATACTGAACGGGATTACCTTGATCATTGAGGTCAACACTGACGAGAGAACCTTTGGAACTGCATCGAATTGCGAGTTATCAACACGAAACAAGATTTCCTGTGTCATTGAGGTCAAGGTAAAGTGTCTTCAGAATTACATTGAATTGTGCTAGTATCCTTTTTTTGGTATTGTGTGGAGTAATAGGCGAAAATTATATAAATGATGATTTTTTTGTGTGTATATTTCCTGTTCTGTGAATCTGAAATTGAATTTTGAAGTACTAGGTACTATTATTGGTTTAATTGACAGACATAAATATTGATGTTCTTAGTTTTGGATTAATAACTGAGTACTTTCCGTGTTTTTTCTTAATCTATTTTTGATAAATGAGAGGGAACGCGTTTTTTTTTAATAAAAATAAAATTGATATTAACTGTAATACTGTTGTGTTTTGTAAAAGGATTTAAGTTCCAGGAATTCTTTAAAAAGTCCATTTTTGTCTATAATTGTTTATAATTGATAATTGCATCTTATTTAAATTATCTTTTGTTTCATTTTAAGTGAGTAAACTTTTTTGGCGTGTCATTTTAATGGTTTTGTCTCATTTAACTTGGGTAGAAATTTAAGTTGTTCTCTGGGTCACCATTCTGAGTATAAAAATGGCATTCTTACTCGCGAAAAGGAAAGAGGATTTGGTGTCACTCGCCGAGGATTTGGATCTTACTATCGAAGCAGGTATCACAAAAATTGAAGTTAAAGGAGCTGATCGTAAAAGCCCAGATTACGTTGAGACGATGTTAAAAAGATGCTTGATAGCATAGTGGAGGAACGTACAGGAAGGGCTGAAGAGAAAGGGCTGAGAGAGAAAGGGCTGGAGAGAGGGGCTGAGAGAGAAAGGGCTGAGAGAGAGAGGGTGAGAGAGAAGGGCTGAGAGAGAGAGAGGGCTGAGAGAGAGAGGGTGAGAGAGAGATATGCGAAAGGATGAGAGAGAAAGACGAGAGTACGGATTAGAGAAGTTGCGAATACAAGGCGCAACAGACTGCCGGTATGCCGAATAACACCGAAAACGTTCAAGCATGAATAAACTGTTTCACGAAACTTTTCATAAGTTTAATATGAAGGAAAATATTGGTTTGAATCTTACCTTATTTGAGCGACATGCAGAACTAACTTCCTTCCCAAAAAAGATTGGGTTCAAAAACTTATAGGTTTAATACCCGTCGAAATTGCCCATCTGATCGCAAGAGAACCAACTGGTAAGTGTAATGATTACGATCATATAAAGAAGTTGCTCTTACAAAGATTTAAATTATCTCTCTCCGGAAAAATTTCGTCAGTTATTTTTGTTTCACCAAAAGTCCGATGAACGAACATGGCAAGATTTTCAACAAGAATTACAGACGTATTTTGATGGATGGACTTTGGGCTTAAAAGTTAACACCTACGACAATTACGAGAATTAATCATAGCCGATCAAATGAAGAAGAGGGCGCCGTATGATTTTCAGGAACACTTTTTGGACGAATTGTCTACTATTAACTCATCTATTGAGCTAGCGAAAAAATTTGAAGATTATGAGGACGTCCGAAGAACTATAGGGCCAAAGCAGTTAAACTCATTTGCTAAGAGATCGAAAAATAACGATAATTGTTCTCGAAGGCAAGAACGTTTTCACCTTGGAAATAATTGGAATGATAGAAAATGCTTTCAATCGACGAGAACTTACGATAAAAGAGTTAAACAGGTAACATGTAGCTACTGCAGGGGACCAGGTCACTATGCCGTAGATTGTACAAAGCGAAACAAGGGTACGAAAATCAATAAATCTTCAAGCTCTCCGGTCCAGATCTGTTCTCGAATTCAGCAAGACAGAATTAAGACCAGGAAAATAAACATCGGAAACAAGACTTTTGAGGCTCTAATCGACACTGGAAGCTCAGTTTCGCTTATTCGTGAAGATGTAAGCAAAGGAATCATCGAGCAATAGAAGCTCTCGAAGGACATTGTCGTGTTATCTGGATTGGGAAAGTACGAAGTCAAAACAAAAGGATCGTTCCAACGAGAAATCGAATTGGATGGAGAGAAATATTCCGTAATATGGCATGTCGTGCCTGCGGTGCATTAGGAGTTCCAGGCAGTGATAGGATCGGACATTTTGGAACAAGCTTTTGTTGGCTTTGATAAAAAAAAGGTGTTTATTTCCGTAAACACGAAGAGAAGCTGTGGTTTGTGAATACACAGGTTTATGAGGCAAGAACTGAAGACGAAATCGAAGTTAAACATGTTATCAATCCTCAAATAAGAAAGTAACTCTCTGAACTAATCAACAGCTATACACCTAAGAAGACCGAACGACAAATGTATCCATGAGAATTATCCTGAAGGATGATATACCAGTTTACCAAACAGCACGCCGTTTGTCGTTTCTGGAGAATCAGACCGTCAACAAGCAGATCGACGAATGGTTGGATAAGGGAATCGTGAGACCAAGCTCTTCTGAATATGCAAGTCCAATCGTGTTAGTCAAGAAGAAAGACGGTACCAACAGACTATGCATTGACTATAGGAAACTGAACCGAAAACTAGTCAAGGATCGCTTCCCCTTGCCACTGATAGAGGACGTATTGGATAGGCTGCAAGACGCCAAAGTGTATTCCACGTTAGACTTGAAAATGGGTTTTTTGATGTCGACGTAAACGAGGATTGCAAGCATTTCACCTCCTTTGTTGTACCAGACGGGCAGTTCGAATTTAATAAGGTACCTTTTGGTCTCAGTACAAGCCCAAGCGTATTCCAAAGATATGTGTACAGCATTTTTAGGGAACTCATGCGAAAAGGCATCGTAATAATTTATTTGGACGATTTGATCGTTCCAGCTGAAGATGAGAAAGAAGGTTTGGAAAAACTAAAGAAGGTGTTTAAGGTCGCATCCAGATATGGGTTGGAGATCAAGTTTGAAAAATGTCAGTTTTTAAAACGAAAGGTGGAATTTTTGGGTCACGTTGTCGAAAATGGAACGGTACGCTCATCAGTTGCAAAAACGATAGCTGTCAAGAGGTTTCCTGTACCAACGACTGTCAAACAAGTCCAAAGCTTTTTAGGACTCACTGGCTATTTTCGAAAATTTATTCCGTCATACTCTAAAATAGCGAAAACTTTGAGTGATCTAATTAGAAACGACAATCGATTTGTCTTTGAACGACTTCAAATAGAAGCATTTGAAAAGCTCAAGCAATTATTGACTAAAAGTCCAGTATTAAATATTTTCCAGCAGGGAAAAACAACCGAATTGCACACGGATGCGAGTCATCAAGGCTACGAAGCCGTCTTACTCCAAGAGGCAGAAGATGGAAAATTTCATCCAGTTCAATACATGTCTAAGAAAACTACTCCGGCAGAGGAGAAGTATAGCAGCTATGAACTTGAAGTTCTTGCTGTTGTCAACGCTTTAAAGAAATTTCGTACCTACCTCTTATGGGAAATCATTTCAAAGTCATAACGGATTGCTCAGCGTTTCAAAGGACTATGGACAAAAAGGATTTGGTTACTCGTATAGCGTGATGGGCATTATTGCTGGAAGAGTTTGATTATGAAATTGTGCATCGTTCCGGCCAGAGAATGCAACATGTGGATGCCCTTAGTAGATATCCAGTCGCAATAATTACTAACGATACTCTAACCGCAAGATTAAAAAGGGCACAACAAGAGGATGAATACACTCAGAGTCTAAGGTCACTGATTGAAACAAACAGCAATTCAGACTTTTTCGATAAAAACGAAATACTTTACAAATATGTTGAAGGTCGTGAATTGATAGTTGTACCAAGAGATATGCAAACTGAGATAATTAAGTTAGCACATGAGAAGGGACATTTCTCCGTTGCCAAGACAGAAGGAGTTGTGAAACAAGAATTTTTCATTCCCAATTTGAGCAAGCAGGTGCAAAATGTAATTGTTAACTGTGTGCCATGTATTTTGACCAACAAAAAGAGTGGAAAAAAGGATGGATTCCTCAACCCCATTCCTAAAGAGGATGTGCCATTAAGTACTTATCACGTCGATTTTATCGGACCTTTGCCTTCTACTAACAAGAAATATCAGTATATTCTCACAATAGTGGATGTTTTTACAAAATTTACCTGGCTTTATCCCGTTAGATCTACTTCCGCAGAAGATGCTTTGGATAAATTAAAATTGCAACAAAAGACTTTTGGTAATCCCAAGAGAATAATAACAGACAGAGGTTCTGCTTTTACTTCTGGAGCTTTTGGAGATTATTGTACTAATGAAAACATTCAACATTTGCAAATCGCCACCGGAGTACCCAGAGGAAATGGCCAAGTCGAGAGAATACACCGAACTTTTATTCCCGTTTCGACCAAGCTGTCAATTGAGGAGTCTACCAAGTGGTTCAAGTTCGTAGACCAACTTCAAAGAATTTTAAATGGTACATTTAATCGTAGTACTAAGTGGTCTCCATTTGAATTATTAATTGGCGTCACCATGAGAAACAAGGAGAGACTTCGCTGAGGAGTTACTGATGGACGAAATGATGGAGGAATTTCAAGAACAGAGGATCCAATTACGACAAGATGCAAAGAAAAATATCCAGAAGATACAGGCAGAGAATAAGAGAACCTATGACAGGAAGCGCAGGAAGGCCCCTAACTACCAGATGGGTGACTTGGTGGTCATTCAGAGAACACAATTTGGGACAGGTTTGAAATTGAGGCCTAAGTTTTTGGGACCATATAGAATAGTTAAAGTAAAACCTAGAGATAGATATGATTTAGAGAAAGTGGGTGATCATGAGGGACCTAAGATAACAAATTCATCTGCTGATTTAATGAAATTTTACTCACCATGATGATGTATTTTTATAAAAAGCGTTTTCTATTATTTTTAAAAGAACATAATGTGTATTAATGTGTTTTGCTTTCTTTGCTATTAATATTTCATTTTTTAGAGTTGTATCCTTATTTTCAAATTTGAATGTCTATATTGAAATTTTTATCTCCGATTAATATTAATTTTGCAGAGGCCTATATTTTATTGTATGGTATGTAAAATCACTGAGGTCAGTGATTCCCAGGATGGCCGAACTTGTAGGAAAGGAGTGCAAGTTTTCTTTTACTTCTTTCGATTTTTATTGTAAGAGATGGCACCACTAATCGAAACCACGTGAGTTTTAGCTGCGCGATACGATGAGATCATGTATTTATAAAGGTGGCAGAAAGAAGAAACTGAGAGTTGCACCAAAGCCTGAACGAAGGCAGGTCAGAGGAAATCGCTCTCTCCGTTGTTTTGAGAAAGAGTACGTGTTTTCGGAATTAGTATGGTGTTATCTCGAATAATTTAAAATCCCTTGTGAATAGTTAATGTTTTAGTTGAGTTATTAATAAATTAAGTTATTTTAACTCTGCGTGCTTATTTTAACATTAAAATCGAACCTTCCCCTAGACGCCGTCCCACACATATATATATATATATGGAAAAAAAATTTATATAAAATATAGAACATAACAGGGAGAAAAAAAAATTAAGATCAAATCTAATGAAATACAAATAAGAACCTAGCGAGTCAAAATGCAATTTCGGACTTAGGACCGAATAAGTGGGGTTAAACTAGTTTGAAGGCGCCAACCTTCCCCCTTTGCAACTCGGTAGGAAAGACCAAAATAAAATAAATAGAAATTTAAAGTATAAAAATTCTAAGTATAAAAAATCCAAAGTATAAAAAATCCAAAGTATAAAAAATCTCATAGAAATATGAAAGAACAACCGACTACTATTAAGCAAAAAATTCTCCCAAAATGTTTAAGCAGAAAAATATCAAAAGAATTACCCAGTAAAAGGATTCTTCCAAAAAGATTTTAAAACTTCTGCTCACAGAGCTTACTGGGTAATTCTTTTGATATTTTTCAGCTTAAACATTTTGGGAGAATTTTTTGCTTAATAGTAGTCGGTTGTTCTTTCATATTTCTATGAGATTTTTTATACTTTGGATTTTTTTATACTTAGAATTTTTATACTTTAAATTTCTATTTATTTTATTTTGGTCTTTCCTACCGAGTTGCAAAGGGGGAAGGTTGGCGCCTTCAAACTAGTTTAACCCCACTTATTCGGTCCTAAGTCCGAAATTGCATTTTGACTCGCTAGGTTCTTATTTGTATTTCATTAAATTTGATCTTAATTTTTTTTTCTTTT
Source organism: Trichonephila clavata (assembly GCA_019973975.1). NCBI lineage: Eukaryota > Metazoa > Arthropoda > Arachnida > Araneae > Nephilidae > Trichonephila > Trichonephila clavata. The sequence continues at coordinate 6,773 of BMAO01005910.1, forward strand.
TTTTTTCTCCCTGTTATGTTCTATATTTTATATAAAAAAAAATTTGCCATATATATATATATATATATATTATATATATATTATATATATTATATTATATATATATATATTATATATATATTTTATATATATATATATTATTTTTTATATATTATATTATATATTTATATATATATTTTATATATATTATTTTATATATATATATATATTATATTTTATATATATATTTATATATATATTATATATATATATATTATATATATATATTTTATATATATATTTTTATATATATATATATATATATATATAACAGTTCACATATAGATTGACACATCCAGCATTCGGTCATTTTACTTAAGAACAATTTACATACAAAGTTAAAAAGCTTACAGATATAAATACGGGCTAAAATTGTCTTATTGAATATATTATTACTGTACGTTATAACAAATTATCCTTCATATATATTGCGATGTTTTTTAATCATATACACAAATCATTCAAGATGTAATTGGCTTACGGAATCCATTTTTTCCTCAAGAAAATCCAAATTTAGAAGTCAGGGAACTTTAATTTCACTTCCGAGTTCTTGCGTCTAGAAATATATTTCCCTAAGGTCAAGATCAAGGTGTAATTTCTTAGATGTTAGCCTAGACAAGTTGCATAAGGTCTGGTTTATTGCTTCGCATCAGATCTACCTTCTGCGTTTCCCATTCCATTTTCTTATTTTATTGTTTCTCTATTATTTACTTTCGTGAGGAGTGCCGCCCAGTAAAGCTGAGCGATAGGGTGCTGATGAGCTTCTATATTGTTTCTCTCCACGCTTTTATCTTTGGTTTCGGATGTTAAGAGAAAAGTCGTGAGAACAGAAATCAGTAGATTTTCCAAGAAGAAAAATACATGAAATAGAATCCTAAATAAATCAGAGAGATAGGTCAAAGAACAAAGAGTTTTTTATGGAAAATAATGATAAGGTAACCATCAAAATGTGTGAGGGCATATTTGAAGATTTGAGAAATATATGCATTTAATAAAAAATAAAAATCCTAAATATAGGTTAAAATGTTAGAAGGCTTTCAGAATCTTATAAAGAAGGTGTTAATCATTATTTCGATACACTTTTTTATTTTCTGGTCCGAAATTTTTAAAGTATTTTGTAAATACATCTATTAGATAAAAAATTTCCTTATTTCAGAATTTGAAAATTTCTTCTACGTAAATACATGATAGTTTTGAACAACTCTGAAAACTAACATAAAATTGTCACTCAGTTGTTTCACTGGAACTATTATTGCCGATTGATATCATCAGTAATTTACACTTTTTTTATTTAATGAAAATACATCAAAAGGCCCCCAAGTATGATAATAATATTCGTAAAGTGATATCTTTTTTACAAATTGAATAAAAAAAAATCCTTACACGATTTCTCTTATCATACCCGAAGGATTTATATCGAATTATTTTTATTTCAGGGATAGCTTCAACACATGTTAAGTTGAAAGTTCTTCCAAGTAAATTTGAGTCTTTTATCTGTTTATTTTTTTAGAGATCTGAAAGAAAATTTCAAGTACAAATATACTTATTACAGATATAAATTAAAAGAAACACATTATATATATATATATATATATATATATATATATAGTAACATAAAATGAAAGAAATACATGGCATAATAAAATTGATAATACAAAATAATATCACTAACAAAGCTAGAAGATTCAAACCAGATTTAAAGAAACACACTTTAAAAATAATGGAAGAGTCTATTATAGAAGAATTAACTAAGCGTATGTATAACATGGAACAGAATTAGAACTTTAAAATGTAAGAAGCCAAAAGAGTCAATAGACTAAAATGAAGACCTGTTATGATTTCTAAAGCTGTTGCTGAATTAGGACCAGCAAAATTAGGGTTAAATATATTTTATGGATCCTACCTTCCCCTGTTCAGCAGAAATTTTATACATAACAGGAAAACATACCAATATTGAAAAGTTAGGCCTAAAACCAACCACGTGTAATTTGCAACCAAAAGAAAAATAAAATAAAAATAATAGAAAATATGAAAGGAAATGAATCCTAACAAAATACAAATAAAAATAATTTTGAAAAGGAATAATGAAGCAAAAACTTACATGAAAAAATGCAAATAACCGGAGAGCGGGAAAAACTGTACGTACGAGAACAATACGCTAAATGATCGTTAAAAATGACGTGTTAAGTTGATAAAGCCAGATGCAAAAATTAGTGGCGCCACCTGGATAGTTTTTTTTGTAATTAAACAAAGCAAACTAAAACAAATTGAAAATAATAAAAAACAGAAGGAGAAAAAAACAAAGAATAATACTTAAACTTTGAAAAGGAGAATTAGAGAGATAATTTAGACATAAATTTAAAAATGAAGTTACTTGGATAGTTGTATTCCAAGCAATTATTGCGGAATAGCTTAAAATTATTTTGCTTAACATCATTATCTGTGACTAAATCGTTATTTCTTTTTATAAAATTTAAGATGATATTTCTAAAAATAGATAGAGAGATGTAGGTTACTTTCCCAAAAAGGCATTTTAATAATGTTAAAATCAAAAGAGTCTCTTTTATCAAAAATATTACTAATTAGTATATTATTCTTAACAATTAATTGTAGGTCTAAAAAGTTTGCAGAGTCATTATTATAATTGGTTTTTAATAATTTCAGATATAGGGGATAATATTTAAAACTAGGAACAAAATTTACTACATTACTAAAGATGATTAAGTCATCTATGTATCTAAAAAAGTAACAAGAATCTATACTAATGTTATCATATTCATAAAAGTGCAGATAAATATTGGCTAAACACTTACTCGCAGGTCCTCCTTGTGGAAGACCTTTAATTTGCTGATAATAAGAGTTATTGTGAAAAATATAATTTTCATATAGTACTAGATGAATAATTGAAAGATATTTATCATACTTAATTATTTTATTCAAAGAATATTTGTTATAGGCTATTTTGAGAATTTTAACCATATCCCCAATATCTATGGAATTAAATAAATCTTCAAAGTCATAGGTGTGAATAGAAGTAATTTTTTTTATCTTGCATGTACTTAATGATATCCAAGCTATTCTTAACTACAATCGAATTATCAATACTGTCTAATGTGGATTGAATAACCTTTTGTAGCTTTCTACCCGGAAGTGTAATATAAGTTTTAAAGCCGTTTGTTATAGTCCTAAATTTAATAGGATTTTTATGAAATTTTGGAGTTAAGAAAATATGAGGGAATTTAATATCCGAAATGCGTAAATCTAATTTTTTATAAAAAGCAGAAATTCGATTAAAAATTTCTCTATTGCTAGAATTAGATTTTTTAAAAGCATTATTATTATGAAAATGTCTATTAAGCATATCAGCATACAACCATTTGCAAATAATTGCATAATTACCCGGAACTTTATCAACATAAACAATAATTAAATTCTTTTGTAGTTCTACAATATGATGCTTAAGATTTTTGTAAATTAATCCACAATCAGTTTTATAGATATTTTTCAGTAACTCTTTTAAAACATTGCATTTAAATTCATTAAAAGCTTCAATAGGAAAAGTGTATTTAATTGCTAATTTAGTAATGAAGTTACAAATATCTTTAGAGATTTGTTTTTTTATGGCATTATTATTATTGGAGATCATTAATCTATAGCTAGTACCTTTTGACATTATTTCCCTAAGAGTATTATCTTCAACAATATTTAAATTGCCAGTTACAACATGTTTGTGATGCTCGTTTATAAATTCAGGATAATCCTTACAATTACAAAGAAAGGTATTATTTTGCAAATCATTAATCTTATTGTAGTTAAAAATTGAGCTACCAATTTTTTTATTATATTTAAAAGCCTTTTTAATGCAAACATTATTGATAGGTAAGCAATGCACATATTTATTAAATGTTTTTGAAAAATTAATGTTATTATAGGATTTATTCATGAATAAAATTGTACAATACTCAGTAGTACTATTTACCAAATCTTTATCTTTTATATTGAATTTATGAATGAGAAAATTAATAATATCTTTAATAATATGTAAGGCATGGCAATCTTGAAAATTATGCTTATCAAGGATAACTTTAGTATACTTGATTTCTTTTTTGTTCAAACCAAACAGGAAATATTTAATATGTTTAATGTTAAAAGACTTTTCAAAGTTAATACATAAATCATTAATTTTAGGAGCAATCTCAACTGGTAGTTTACTATTTCTTTTCTTCCTTTTGCCTCTTTTTATTCGTTTAACTTTTATTACATTATCACTATTATAAAAATATTCCTTGTTATTATGTTGTTGAATGCTCAGTAACACATTTTTACCAAAGTGTATGGTATTCAGACCATAAGGATATATAGTGTTAAAATATTTAATGAAGTGGTTCTCCCACCACAGTCTATTTTTAGCTTGTGGGACTATTCTAAGAATAGAAATTTCAACATTTTCAAAGCCATGTAGATGAAAGTGCTTGATTTCAATTATATATATAAAATATGATATATCTATTTTATTAGGATAGTTCTGAACTAATTTCCTAGATAATTAGTGGCTTAAATATTAATAAAACAATGATTAAAATATTTAAATTGAATTACATTAATCTTTATGATAACAATTTTAGTTAATGGAGTTTAATTTTAAAATGATATGTGATTTTGCTCTTGAATTCTTTAAATTTCCTTTTCCTGTGAATCTAGCTCTAAACTTTAGGTATTTTATTTGTAGAAATGTTTTTTTATGTTCAGTTTATTCTACTTTACCTCCTCAATTAATCGTGCATTCTGATTTTTTTTTTCAGATACACCAAAATTATTATGGATTTTGTATCTAAACATAAATCTAAGCTTGCCAGGGGAGATGAAAGATACTGATATATACTTTGAATCAAACTACTTCACAAAATATAAATTATCCATTCATATTTCGGAAATAATGTAAGTTGAGTTTATAATGGAATGAATTCAGACATAGAATAATATCTAGAATCACAAATTTCAGCAACATCTGCTATATAGCACCTTTTTTACTGTACAAATTTAATATTTACTTCTGTTTGATCTCCCTAATTTAGAGCCTTACAAACTATATTTAATATCAAATACAAATAATTGTACTTTATTCACACTCTTTGACACGATTTTTTAAGAATTAGAAATGCTACTCAAATAGGTTAAGTTCTTATGGCTTTATAATGTATCAAAATGTTACAATTTGTTTCTCCTAAAATTACGTTTTAGCACATTCATAATAGCTGAAAGTGTAGAAATTCATTGAAGGGAAATTAAGGATATCAAGAAATAAGAATAAATATAGGAAAGTTTGTTTATGATATTAGCTTTCATTGTCGTGTTAATTACCGTACAATATGGCTTATAACGTGCGCCTGTACTTTCAAGCTGCGATTTCTAATTTTTAGTATATATACGCCGTATAACATGCACTCCTTTTTTACAAAGAAACCTGAAATGTGCGTGCGAAATGGTCTTAAGTTTTGAAATCATTTACTCTCGAGCTGTAGAAAATTTTGTAACTAAACCTCTCTAATTTCATAAGGAATGCCATTTCTTTTAAATAAATAATATTTCGATGTGTGTAGAATTTTTTTTTTTTTTTTTTTTTGCTCATCTTTTTTTTTTTAAGTTCTCCTTTTTATACCTGGCATATAACGCACGCCCATAAATTTTGATCTTATTTTTTGTGTTGAAAGGGCGTGTTATAAGCCGGATTTTACGGTACTTTCATGATTTATAAACTACGATAAAATGTATTATCTAACTATTATATAGATAAGCTATATTATACGTACTGTAGAAAAGAACTGAAAAGTAGAAGGAGTAGATATATACAAAAGCACTTGGAACTATTTATTTGATCGTTATTCTCTTCCATTTTTCCGGACAGATACTCAAAATCTGTCCTGTACATTAACCGGAAAATATTTATAATGATAATAAATTAAGTGCTGTCTGTATTATTACAGTGTTATTTTTTAGACAAAGTACTTTATAAAGAAAACTTTTATATTTATTCTAGATCAGAAACGTTGGAGTTTTCAAGTACTACAACAAACATTATGGCTATTAACAGCAAAATAGAATTTCGCTGCATTCGCATAATTGAAGAGATCAACAAAAAGATTAAAATAAAGCATCTCACTCAGTTGAGTCGCAGTGTCACGGCTCGCAGGTGTAAGAGAATCCAAGGAAGATGATCTTAAAAATACTACGTTTTATTCAATCTTTAACACTTAATGAATGGTATACAACTTTATAGCTTAACACTGGGAGCAATATGAAATAATAATGCTTAATCTGACATTTTTTTAAATCACTTAGCTTCAGTCGGAGCTCCTTCTGACGATCCTTCTCGAACCCTGTTATCTCAGTCAGCTCCAATGTTTTATTTACTTCCAAAACTTTTGGTAGATTCTACGACGAATATTAATTTCAGGTCAAGCGACTCCCAGTCACAGTTAACTTTGTCTTTTTCTTAGATTTCACGATCAAAGATTAATCATTAACCTCCCATAACCAACGTCAGGGTTTAATTAGTAGTTGCATTTGCATAAAATCAATTCATCTCTACGGAAAGTTGTCTTTCAACTAAAATCAGAATTAAAAAATAGTTTTTCCTTAGACGATTAGTGGAAGAACCCGAATAGTACCCATTTCAACAGAACTTATTTATTTTTGCAATTTTAAATCCGATTCATTGAAATTTTGCTTGAATTCTCCTCCAATATGATTCTATATATGTTTTTAAAAAAAATATTGCTGGCTACCTTAAACAGATGGTCTCAAAGGTTTTGAGAAAAAAATGATGCCATGAAGAATTTCCCTGTGCATAGTAAAATTTCTGCCCAAGTTCGAATTATGAACTCTCGGATAGAAACTCTCCAGATAAATAAATCCTTATTATCTAAAAAAATCTGAAATTTTTTCTATTTTTAGAAATAAGTTGATATCAATTAGTATGAGTCTTAATTCTGTCCTATCCGGGAGAGATTTCAGCGAACTGTGGATTTCATCCAACAGTCCTAACTAACACTTCTACTTTCAACAGTTGAAGCCTAGTTGGTGATAAAACCGTAATTTCTACTCGTCACAAGCTAAGGTTAATTTTTCATTCCTACGATACTCATATCCAATGAATCTCCTACCTCAAGTCGAGATCTTCGTAAATGAACTGGAAGGCAAACAGGCCAAAAAGTGCTAATGATTGTACTCGCTTTCCTTCTACCCTTATATATTTAGAACCATATTCCTTCAGAGTCTGAGAAAAAGGATAGTTAGGTCGAAACTACCTAAACATATCACAGTTATATGGGAATCAGTCTAGTCTTAACTTGTTCGGTACTTACGTATAATCGCAACCTATTGGCTGCATTATTTGAAACGAAGCACCTGGTTGCCAATTCAGAGTGTACGACACATTGGGAATCGGGGTTGCCAACTTGGCGAGTTATTAATAGAGTTGATGATTGTTGCGATAATAAGTAAGTACTAATCTTTCTTTTGATTGTAATAGAAGTTGCCACAAAGCACTCTCTCGATATATCAGAAACCATATCAAGTGTTTCTCATTCTGTAAGTGTAAGAAAGTGTTTGCTATTTGCAATAAAGGCCTTATTATCATGTAAATTCAAAGTACGTGTTCAGTTGTTTGAACTTTTCTAGACATAAGATTTACTTAGATCCTTTTCTTGTCTTAGAGACCACAATCTTTTGGATCGTGTTTGACACCATCATACATCAGATGATCATTATTAACTGGTTTATTCAAAAAGTGTAGTTAATTCCATGTTTTATTCAGACCGAATAAGAACGTTTGCATTAGTCGTATTTAAATTGTTATCAATTGTACAATTTTTTTAATTATTTTAATCTTATAAGTTCAATATAGCTCAAATCTTCAATTAAGCTCAAAAATTAATAATAAAACTTAATAGGAAATTTTAAAAGCTAGAATTCTTACCATGAATGTGAAAAAGCAGTCTTGCTTATAAAGAAGAAATCATGTATAGTTCAGAAAAGTTTACTGTTGATTTAAAGTATAGTATAGGCGAAGTATAATCCTTTAAACATTAAACTTTTAAAATCGAATTGCACTAAGTAAAACTTTTCTCATTGAAGAATTGTATAAATTCTCCAGAAAAAGTTTAGTAACCACAAAAACAAAATTATATATAATTGTGTACTAAGACTTTAGAAATTTCTAATTTTTTTAATTTTAATGTTGAAAAAGTTATACCACAATGTAAGGACTTAATCTCAAAATTCTTTGAACTCATATACAAAAAGAAACTAGGAAATTTTTAAAAAAATATTAAATAGCTTTAGTCTTATTATATGATTTTTTTTCTTACATTTTTGTTGCTTTTAGAATAATGTACTTGTATTTTTCTTTTACCAAATCAATAATTCAACAACCTTTAAGTATTTCGCCCCATTAAAGTAAGAGAACATAAAAAATAATTGACGTAAAAATTTATTTTCTTTTAAACCCAGCCAGAAAATTACAAAGTATTTTGAGAGACACGGCTTAGTGAATTCTGAAACATTAACTACATTCTTATTTTCCTTTATCACTCTCAATTTTCTATTTATTTATTTTTTCTTGTTCAGGAAAAGAACATCAACGACGACGTTGTTTCAGAAAACTGAAAGAACGATTCGTCGGATTCTTTTCAAATTCAAAATGAGTCGAAATGCTTTGAGAAAGGAAAACATCAATCACTTTCTTTTTGCCCGATAACAAGAACATTTTTTTTCTTCAAAAATCGGTGACATTCATTTCCGCATCGAAGCATCCAATAGATCTTCTTGCCAGAAAATAGGAGAAAAAAGTGCTACATTTTCGTCATATCGTGACAATGTAGTGTAGCTGATAGAAAAGCTTTTAAATGACATTTTTCTTTGGATATCGAATACTGGTTCGCTGCACAAACATTCAAACTACCTTCTTACTTCGATACCCATGGATGATCATGATGCAAAGCAACCACTAGCTCTAAAATATTTAATTTATCCTTTCATGATTATGAGAAAATTACAATAACGTTCATAGGTTTCGTTGAATGTTGGTGGTTGTATTTTTCAAAGAAACATTTATTTTTGTTGAAGCTGTTGCTCAAACGATGACCAGATTAGTGTATTAGTATTTGTTTTCGTGGATTATTACGTAAAAATAAGATATATGCATCAGTTATTTTTTTGTTTCATAAAATGTTTTAGTTGATGGAAATAAATTTCGATGAAATGCATTGTAGTAATAATTCTATCAATCAATTACAGTTTTTCGAAGGTTAATAGCATTATTCAACCATTAAATCTTGAAATGTATTTAAAAAAACAAAATATTTTTTGAATATTAAAGTTAGTTGTTCGTTTTTAGTAGACAATATATAAAATCTTTCTTTGAAAATATACTCATGTCCAAAATTAAGGTCACAAATACGTTTCTCTTCATTATTTTAAAATGCATCGAGTAAAACTGACAGAATTGACCTCTTCAGTACGATTTATTTCAGTGGAAGGAAATATTCTGTTCTTCATTGCGTTGGAATGCAGCTGTGTCAATTGATGCATGTTTGAAATTAAATATTTCATTAGAGCTTTTTTTATTTCCCCCTTTATTTTTGTGTTTCTGATTTTTCTTTCTTTTTTTTTCCCCTTTTTTTTATGTATTTTTGCTTTAACTTTTTTTTTTCTTTTTAAGTGCAGTCAATTGTCTTCACTGCATAAAATTAATGCCTTGCAGGAAATCAAACTTAGTTCGTCATACTCGCCAGGCAACATTAGAGTATCGACTGTAATTGCATATTAAACTGAGAAAGAACTATCAACTAACGAGAAAAACAGACAAAGAGTGACACAGATACATTCTGAGGGCGCAGCAGAGCAAACATGCAGCTAGATTTGAGGATGAGCATTTGCGTGCACAGCATTCGTGTTTTGTAACATCAGATCTACTCTGTTCTCAACAAAAGGAACACAGGTTGCGAATGGCTGAAAGATGTTAACCATCAGCGTCAAACATGACTTTGTGCTCAGAAATCACACAATAATAGTCACCATACATTCCGGTACAACTCAGTGGAAGATTATAGGTTGAGCCAGCACAATGACTGAAGTGTATCCTTATTGCAAGGCTCTGAAATTTAAGGGAGAAACAAAAGAATGTTTTGTACCACTGGGAAAATTAAATTGCCTCAACTTGGAGAAATACCACAGCCATTAAAAATTTGCTCTTGTCAGATTTACTGTGTAATAAAAACATTTCCTATATAACATCTGGAAATACAATTCATGTTTTCAATTGACATTGCTTAGAGAAATGGGCATTTGAGAACACGTCTCTCTAATTTAGAAGAAATATCTTCAAGGGCATTGTAAAACTAAGCAATGCCCTCAAGGAATCCAGAGTACAGCCATTTAAAATTTATCTTCAAACTTGAGGTCTTCCCTATGAAGACAATGTAAATAAATTTAGATTCATAACATAAGGACAAAAATAAGCCGTAATAAATTCAAGTATTTGGTTAACCAATTAGAAATGATATCAGTCAAGGAATGTTTTGTGTGTATATTTTTATACATGTTTTTATAAGAAATTATAGCTCCAATGCAAATATTTAAACATGCTCAAAACTTCTGCTTTCTCTTTAACCAGTCTGAGCCGCAGCAACGTGGGGCAGGGCACAGCTAGTATTTTTAATATAACTTCAATGCTTACTTTATGTAAAGTCCCTTAGGTGGTAATCAATACTACTTGTAATCTATATACAGTAGAACGTCGTTTATCCGAATCAATTGGGATCGGACACCGTTCGGATACGTGATTGTTCGGATAGCCGGAAACTGAATGCGGAATTAGGTTGGTAAAATCTCTCTGTCTTATCGTAGACAATGCATAAACAGATTCTCCTCTGAACTCTCCCAGACTTTTATATAGCCTCATGGAAATTTCCAGAAGAGACAATACCAGTAACTTCTCGAAGGTTCCTTGCTAATATAATTTTTTTATACACGCAACATATTTTGCTTTCCTTTCAGTGATATATTTACAGCTTGTGAAAAATTGAATTTTGCAGGGAAAGTACACTTCCTAACATTAACTTGAATAAGATTATGGCAACCCTAGAAGGTGAAAACAGGGTTACCAGATAGACGACTTTGGCAACAGATTTGACAAAAAATTGTATTGGCAAGGTAGGAAATATGATATCGGTCGCTAATCTTCTAAATCAATTATTGTTTTTTCTTTCTGTCTAATCTGTCATCACTCGTCCTTATAGTGAGAAACGCTTATAAAAGGAATCTAAAAAATGAAATACGATAAATTCTGTTCTGCACTTATGTGTTTGCAGGTAATCTAAATCCAAATTTGTTTATTACAGTTGATACCAGTGACTATAATTAGAGACGCATTTACTTAAATAATCTCTCTTGTAGTGTAATCTATAGTCTTTCTTATAATCGAATCTCTCTGAGAGTCTATAGGTAAATAGACATGTTAGTCTTCAAACCACTTCTTCTGTTACTAGACGTTTCTTGTGGCTCATATAACATTTCTTCTCTCAATACCTAAGCGACCGAGCTCCTGCGCAAAAACCATAAACTGCAGCTCCCTTCGTTTTTATCTCTATTTGGATGAATTTCAGAGAATTAACATGGGCTCAGACGGGAAGAAACATAATGTATAGAACAAAATAAAGCATAAAAATTGACATAACAATTATGTCAGCATGAAAATTAAACGTTGTCATGTCTTCAAATCGAACTTTCTAGCCAGATACGGGTTTGAGTGTGCTTAGAAACCCATATACCCGAAAACTATTTCGTAGATTCGTAGATAATAAAAAGAGTAAATACATAATACTCGCAAAACCATGTCAATTTTTATATTTTTAAGCGCTTATTGAAATTTATTTTCCTTATTTCATAAGAAGGAAAACTACCACTGCCTGTTAAGCAACCATAACGTATTATACAGCCACAGTAAACAATTTAATTATTAAAAAATAGCTATGACGTATTTATTTTTCAATCTTAATGAATACTAATTAAAGCAGTGGATCTGTTTTTAAAGTAATTTATTGCCTTTAATTCATAAATATCCTTTATTTTGAACATTCTTAGTTTCTATATTTCAAGATTACAAATAAGTTTCTATATTTTAAAGTTTACGAGTAAGTTTCTTTAAATTTTAAATTCTGCAAGTAAGTATTTTTATTTTTAGGTATACATAGCTCTGTAAAAATTCATTAGAAAATTTCGTTTAAATTATATTATTTTAATTTTTAAAGGTATTTATTGCAGATAAAGCAACTAGAATGTTTATTATTTATATATCCCTCTGATTATATTAATTAATTAATATTTCCCCTGATATATGACACTTTAAATCATTTGCTCTTTTCCCCTGATTTTATCGAATTTTTTTGTTATACATAAATATAAAATACAATTAGTAATGATTTTTCCACATCTGCCTGCACTAATTACATTTTTATTTCTATTTGTGTGTTCATATGAACTATATTAAGCAAATAAAGCATAGAATTCTAACAGTAGTTTAAACTCCTACTTGCTGTTATGCACTGAAGCTGCATATCTCACTACAAATCTGACATCTGATCTACGAAACATTAAGTCAAATAATAAAGGCTAGTTCTACGCAAGACATCTAAGTATAATAAATCTTGATATATCTATTTGTACATATATACACTCAAGAGCCAAAACATTATGACCACCTGTCAATAACGAGTTGGCCCATCTTTGGCGCGCAACACAGCTTCAACCCGCCTTGGCACGGATGATACAAGTCCTTGGTAGATGGCTGGAGATAGATTGTACCAGATGTTCAAGCAACCGTCACGCAAATCCGATATATTGTGAATTGGTGTTCTTTGAACTCTGAGCTACCGTCCCATGACATCCCAAATGTGTTCTGTCGGATTGAGATCTGGTGAGTTAGGAGGCCAGGACATTAACTGGAATTCAGCATCATATTCCTGGAACCACTCCAACACAATTTTAGTCTTGTGACACGGGGCGTTGTCCTGTTGGAACATTCCATTTACAACTGGAAAAACAAAGGCCATGTAAGGGTGCAACTAATCCGCAATGATTTTCAGATACCCTGTAGCATTCATGGTTTTCTCTACCACAACCACGGGTCCTAGAGTCACCCAAGAGAACGTCCCTCAAAGCATAATACCGCCACCACCAGCCTGTGTATGACCTACTGTACATTGAGGGAGCAACTGTTCGCCTGGAAGACGGCGTATCCTGACACGGCCATCGACTTGATGAATGACAAACCGTGATTCATCTGACCAGGCAACTCTCTCCCACTGATCCGCGGACCAGTCGCGATGTTCCCGGGCCCAGTTCAGGCGCAGTTGGCGATGACGCTTGGTCAGCAGAGGCACACGAGTGGGACGTTTGCTGCGTAGCCCCATATCCAACAGTGTCCGCTGAAGAGTGTGCTCCGATACTATTCTACTTGGCCCTGCATTGTATTGGGCTGTCAGGTGAGCCACTGTTTGGTTCTGGTTTTGCTTCACCATGCGAGGCAGTCTCCGACGACCTTTTTCTTTGATGGCGTGTGGACGTCCAACACCATGTCGTCTACTGCTGGTTTCACCGTCATTCATCCACTTTTCATAAGTACTAACAACTATAGATCGCGAACAACCCACAAGTTGTGGGTTACATTGGGATCCTTACATTGTTTTAAGCCTATTTACTCCATAAAGTTTCAGTTTGAATAAACAACAACCAACCAACGTTTAAATCGTATGTTTTATTTTTAAATATTCAATCATTAGTTCAAGAAATAAAATCATTAAAAGCATTATTTTTCAAAAAAATTCATAATTGCATAAAAAGGTCGTAAATGCCATTTTCATTTAAATTTTAATGTAATTTTAAAAAAATTATTTTAAAGAAGAATATGAACTCAGAAATAACGAAATATTTAATAGGAATTCTTCTTTTCGATGGCGAATCTCATAAACAAAAGAATAAATGTTTTTTGAAAATTTGATGCAATAATTATAAGTACGAAATTGTTGAAATCGAGTTTCGTGGATTATTATATATTTATATGATAATCCACGATATGATTTATATGATTTATATTATATGATAATATTATGTTACTATTCTTGTACTTCACACTGTTATAATAGTTATAAATTTTGAAATAAGATTTCGTTATAAACTCTTATATAAGTACTTTGTAAGAGCACAAATATGGTTTCCAAAGATGAAATATGATGTAATTATTTCAATAATAATAATAAGGTAGCTTCAGATTCTTATTATAATGATATAAATTCTGAAAATGGTACAAAATTTAATTTTATATCAATAATAATAGCAACAAAAAAAAGTTATGCAGTGTAGTTATTGTTAAGCAATATTCATGAGTATTCAATACGAATTTTTATGATTTTCTTTCCACAAAGTTACAAAAAAATGGTAAGTACATATTTTTCAAATCTGTTCGATTTCTTTTCCAGTGACAATTAGATTGATAAATATATATACTGCTCCCTGTTTTTCCAAAAGAAAGCTAACTTTTTGTTTTGTTTTAAGCCCCTAACAATCCTTTTTCCGTTATACTCAGAAAGTAACCGTATCTAAATTTTACAGACAACCTCTTAAAATTGGCTTTGGGATCCCTATAGTATCTCCCAATTTTTCACCGATGCACATTTCTAGTTTATTATCATCCAAGCACTTCAAGAAATCTAGAAAACACTCGAAGCAGTGCTACGTGATTCACAATGGATGGAATTCTTGCTGTTTTTGAAATCGCATTCGTCGAATCACTTATCTCGAATCAGTCCCGGGTTTAGTAGCTCTGGTTTTGTATCTTACGCACGTACAGACTGAGGAGAGGTTGAACAATGCAGATCAATCTTGAGAAATTTCTTTTTTGTTTGGGGAGTCCTTCCTTGAAATCGTGTCTGGGTGTCTCTTTTAGCTGTTTCTGATATAATCTGAATAAATTCCGGAGACATTCCTTGAATTTTTGTCAAATGACGAGAAAAAAGAATAGCTGTCGCAACAATGGAGCAATAATGGAATATTACATTGAGAGGAATTGTCTGCTGAATAAGGATCTTCTAACATGCTTTATAAGAAAAAATAAAGAAATTAAGCGATATTATGGTATACTTAGCTATACTTATTTTTGCTTTTGATGCTAACAAAGAAGATATCTAGCGTTCATTCAGTGTAATCAAGTCTTCTTAAAAATCCATTGTTGAGGCTAAAATATTTTTTGTTAACTTTTAGTAGTTGTTCTGTAAATTATTACAATCTCTATAATTAAGGATCTTATTCCAAGCAATGTTATCTCAAACAACAAATTTTTCTTCCGGCTTATTTTCCAAACAAAAGAATGGCGTGGGAGTATAATTAGAACAGGTAGTAGTATAAGATAGAAAATGAATACTAAAAGATGTGTTAATTTCAGATAAAGTTACCAGATTAAAAAATATCGGTATTGGTGTCTGGCGTTTACTTTACAAAAATTTGATCGGAAAATATTCCACCCGTTTAATAAGATTTTATACCTTCACTGCATTGTGTTTGAAAATTATAGGATCTTTTTCTTGATTCAGCTTATTTACGGGTTTAAAAATTTGGTAAAACTTTAAAGAAAAAATGCACTCTCGGCTTATATTCGGATGTATATGGTATATTTTTGTTTCTCCTAATTAGATGTTAACACCTGCACCAAGTATAACAGTGGGCTTGCTTCCACAAAACATATCCCAGGGTACCTGGGCCACTCTAGACGGGATCTTACAGGCAATCCATAGTTGGTTTCATATTATCTTAAGTATATAAAACCATGGACCCCTGATTTAGCCCTGTTGATCTCCCGTGATATGCAACAACAACAAAACAAAACAAAAAAAGATATTAAAGTAAATTGTGAATGAACCCTTTAGATGCACGCTTTTGAACCCTGGATTGAATTAAATTTCACAAACAAGTATTAAAAACTATTTTATACTTTTTCACATTATTTACGAAAGCTTTATGAAGAATATATCAAAATCATTTAAAAATACTATTACAATGGAAGCGGTTTAAAGTACACATTTTTAAATATTTTGTCGGTAAAAATTGAGAGATAACACTTTATTTTAAAAACTCAGTGGACAAAATGAATATAATTCTTTTTATCTATAAATACAAATCTATTCAAAATATATAACATAATTTTCCTTAAACTAGCTTCTCGGAAAAATACTAACACAAAGAAGAAAAAACTATTGTTGTTATTGTTCTTAGTGACTGCATAATTTAAATCTGTCAATTTTCTCCCTGAATTCTCGATGCATAAAAGAAAATTTATATTTTCTAAAGGTGTTGTGGAAATAGTAAGGCTGTTGCATTATTCAAGCGCATTCTGACGCGAGCTATCGATCATGCTTGGCACTCTCTAAAATATAATTAATAACATATCATTCAACTTTATTTTTGTTTACTTTGCCTGGTATATTTCGAGAATAATTATGTGTGCTAAAAACAGTTACTGGAAGTCATAATTCTAAAGGTGCAGACAATTGATTAAAATGACAGCTTTATGGTACCCAGAGACGTTGTAGCCTATAATTATAACTTCTAGGCATAATCATAAGAATGTTGACGTTTTTCTCGTAGTATGTATTTAATAATGATTGATGCAAGTTTACTTAAGATACGGATTTTTGAAACAACAGGAAAGAGAGAGACACTCGATAAATGTATTTCTGAACCTTTATTTAAACTTAATTTCAGTTTTGTTGCGATTATTTAATTCTGTTTGAATTAAAACTTCAGAGTTTTGATTTTTTTTATTATTTAAAATTAAACTTTCTGTTATTAGTTTAGCTTATCTTGTACTTCTGACACTTTTATTCCCCAATTTTAAATCCATTTCACTATCTATTACACAGTGCTCGAAATGTTAACGGAAATCAATAATACAGTGGCAAATGAGATCATAATTTTTTTTAAAAAATTAGTTGATCATTTTTAGTTTTAAAATATAAACTGTGATAGAGTCTAAAATATTAAAATCTCAAAACTTTTTAACAACCGTAAAAATAAGTTACTTTTTGAAGTAACAGTAATACTTATGTTGTGTTAAAAAGTGAAAAAGATTGATGACATTATATATATAGCATTGTTAATCACATACTCATTATATCGTACTCATTTATAATGCCATTTATAATGCCAACTATATATATACTATCGACATTTTGTATCGTATTGATATTTAAGTTTTTTTAGAAAATCGTAAGTTGAAAAATATTAGGTTCCGGAAAAACTTGAATTCATGTTCTCACATTTAATAGCTGATATATAAGGTCAAAATTAAGGATAGACAAAAATCTAAATAGTAATTTGGTATAAATTGAATTCTCTGATAATATACATATAATTTTTCTATTAAAATTTTTATCAAATTTTTTTTAAAAAGTACATACATAGCCTATTATTGGAATACATAGTCAGTAAATTTAATTTATGTAACTATCTGTGAACTTAGAATCTAAAATTAGTTTTTTTTATTTCAACCAATAGTAAAAATGATTGATGGAATAAAATTTTTTCATGTTCTGATTCTATTTATGTTTAATTAAAACAAATTGAAAGATTTTATATAAATATAAATTGAGGCTCATATTACTGGCAATTACCATTGGGAATGAAGGATACGAGCAAAATGTTGCGCATTCTTTAATTTTAAATTTAGCTATTTGTAAGCCAAGTTTATTAAAGCTTGGAATTCTTGAAATTTGCAGTTAATCAACATGTTAATATTCTGTAGAGAGTTCAGTAGTACCAAAGCATTTCTGGCATTTACAACCTAAATGGATAGTAGCAAATTAACTTTTATTTGCCTCGACATCTGATATTTTAGGAATTACTTCAGTTTTAAATATGCATATATATATAATTTACAATACTTATATCAAGCTCAGATTATTATTTTTTTAGATTTTTTTTCTCATGGTTAATGCATGTGCTGAAGATTTTTTTTACGGTTATTCAGTTGTAAAACGACTTTTTGACTTTACGACGACTTTGACTATCTTCACAAAACACTTGTTGAATGCTTCTATAGTTTCACAAAATTTTTCAGTTATTTATTTGTCGTTACTTAACGACTGAAATATATTTTTTATTCGAAGAAGTATTGAGAAGAACCCAGTTCGAACCCCAGCTCGAAGAGAAACCCAATTCCATCTTGTCAATGACTACAGTCATTTCATCATAGTAAGAATATATTATTACAGCTGCAAACTGTAGTACTTAGAATTCTTCTTTTTCTTATTGGTTAAAAAAGGTGGCCAGTTGCAGTTTAGTAGGGGGGGGATGCTTAACAAGTCAATGTAATAGCCCAGTAAGTCAGGGGTGCGCAAATAGTGGCCCTGAAGGAATTCATTTACTAAGAGAATCAACTCCTCAACAAAGGCTTAAAAATTCAAAATAGCTACCTGAAGTATCAATTCCACATGGACGATATTCATGTAGTCTAGAAATGGATAAATAGGGGCCCATCAAGACAGCTAGAAAATCAAATACAGAGAAAATGTTCGAAAATTTGGGTTGATATATATTTGTGAGAAAAGTTTGTAATGTTCTTGTCTACTCACCTAAAGATGTGGATTGGAAGAAAATCTAGCCATATTTGAACAAAACCATCTAATTTATTCAGAATATTAATCACAACTCAAATTCAATCGCACCAGTTTAAGAGATGCCCTCAAATAATTACTATGCAGACAATTAACGAGGTTCGTGAGATATGAGAAACCTTTAATACTAAACACACTCAATGCGATAACTCTGACTTCTCATCTATTTAATCTGGATTCAATATCCAGTGACAATTCGTCATCTTAAGTAATTCAATTATCAAATATCAACTATCCACGATTCACATTCAAGTAGATTAATCTCTGCTACGATAGCAGTCTATTCTATCTGTCTCTCTAACCTGAAAACCTAGACTATATATAGTAGTCTTAATTAACATAATCACGTCTTCTTCTTCGAGTTTTATAATAAAATATTTTTAAGGACCAGAAATCTCCCAAAAAGACTATTAATAGAAGGAGCACGAATAGAACCGTTTCAAGTTTTCTTTGGAAGAAGATCCAAAAAAGTAAATATAGATGCAAGTTGGCAAACATTATCTTGAAGACAATGATGAGAATTTCAGCAGGCACAATCTCATTCCAGATTTTTAAAAAAAATGTATAAAAGTGTGATAGGTTTATATGACTCATTAAACTGATTCTGAAATTAAATGTACTTGTGCATGCATAGATGGTGGGAAATTAGCAATGTAAAACAATTAAATGAAACTGCCACTATTTCATTTACCTCACATTATTGATTTTTACGGTACAATTTATACCTTTTTTATATGAAAAGTTAAATAATGAATACAGTCATTTATAAAAGGGTGTGATCCTCTAGTATCTTCCGCTTCTATAATGTGACCATATTTAAAGTAAGTCGAAATTTTTTTGAGTGCTTGCTAAAAATTAAAATATAAAAGCCCAATACCATGCGACAATTTGATTTGAATTTGATTTTTGTCACATTATGAAGCAACACAAGAGCTATTAGTGATATACCTCGTAATTTTAAACCATATCCAAGTAACAAAACCAACATTTGAGCTGGTGCCCCCTCTCCATACTACCACACCATTCCAAGGATCTTCACAGATTTAACGTACAACAACCTTTGTACACCGCGAATCTTCAGTGGCAGGGTACCAAGTGACATAGGCGGAGCTAAATCTCTTTATTACAGATAATTCTTATTTCAAAAACTGATCAATCACATGGTGAAGAAAGGAAATCATAAGCAATCGTGATTTTCAAAATTTTCAATTCGGAATGAAAGAATTTTTATAGATGTAAAACGCTTCATTTTTTAACCTCGATTTCCTCTAAAGCGTTTAGTTTCTAGAGCTAAAAATTAAAGTCAGAAATGTACCAAAAACTGAATTAATTATTTTGTTTTTACCTTTATTTTACCTTTTTTAATTTTTATTATGTATGAAAATCCCTTATTTTTAAAAATAAATTTACGCTATTAATACTTCTTTATATTTCAGTTTTCTCTGGCTACTAATTGAAAACAATCGCAAAATCAATGATTACAATTTCGTGGTGGGCATCTTTTCGCTGAGGATTCAGTAAAATCCCATTTTTTGTTACGATTCATTTGATAACAATAGACTGTTCTATTATTTTACGCTTCTACCCTTTGAATCACTAAAACATTCAGTAATTATGCAAGAAACTTATTCTTACACTACGTTCAATCTTGACAATTTTCCAGTATGGGAAATAAACGAAAGGAAATAATTATAATTATGTCGGCTTATTACGATCAAAACGACATTAACAAACCGGAGATAAGCTTTGTAAAATTTTAAAAATAATTAATTTTACGAACTAAACAGGGTGTATCAGACATCGGTTTTACAAAACTTCAGGACAGATATAGTACACCTAGACAATGGAAAATTAAATAGGAGTACATGGTTGGAACTCTCCTGTGGGGGCGGTAGCAACAACACAAAACACTAGAAAAACAGATCAAGAATAAGAGGAGAAAACATGTTTATTTTGCTTCCAACAACCTTGTGGAGGTTGTTAGTGTTTGAAGGTTCGGGTAAAGATCAGGCATACTAGTTCAAATTCCAATTTATTATTTCAATGATTAAATCAAACAATTCAGAATAAGAAATGCATAACATTACTAATTTTAAGAGTCTACATGGCTAAAAGGATACTTCAATGCTTTTCAAACTTTCAATATTTGCAACCCAATATTCAATGATAATTTCCATCGCGTCCCCCTTCCTTACAATATCAATGTATTGAACTCAACAATACTATACTTTGACTTTAAAGCTACAATACGACTTAAACCTGTTAAGTGCCACCAGCGTATATAAACGTCTTTCTGCAGTACGATCTTTTCTGTGCACTACTATCCATAAAATTATTCCGAAGATATTGAATGCAATAAAAGGATCTTGACATTTTTGCGCAGGATTTACTTATTTCAGAGGATTTTTCTCTCCCCCCCCCCCAGTACATCCCATACGCGTGCCTGCGTGGACAATGGTGGCATTGGGGAGAAGATTGCGTAACTTTTTATCTACAGTTCAGGGATTAATTATAAACCGTACAAATTATTAAGATAAGTGTTAATTTTTGTATACAAATATATATGTTACCGACAAAGTATGAAATGCCGGCATTCTATACAATGCCGGACGTTTTTAGGCAAAGTATGAAATATGAGATTCATTACATACTTTGGCTAGGCATTGTATAGAATGCCTAGGCATTCTATAGAATGTCTAAAGCTACTTAGGCAAAGTATAAAAAAAGGTCGTGATAAGGATATTATATGAATGACTTACATTCCTAAAAGTACAAATGTTATTCTGACAAAATAATGAGACTGACATTAAAAAATTGTTGTTAATTTGTGATTTCGCAAATACTTGTATTAAAATTCCTTCAGAAGTTCCAAGTTGATAGAAGTTGATAGAAACCATCCTATTTTTCACTCATTACAAGTGCCAACATTTTGGCATTCGGAAAAAAATCTAAGTTTTGTACTACAATACCTTTTTTAAAAATAAAAAATAAAAAAATTCTGTTTTTTCTGGCAAGTTTCACGTAGGTTCAATACAGTTCAATATCATAACGTATAACATTTTTGTATTTGGTTGAAAGTTCTTCAAGAATTCTATCACATCCCCAGAATCCAGAATTCAATGTTGCTCTTGGCAAATTAAATTCCTAGAACAAGTTCACATTGTCAAACTGGGTGTCAAAATTACCGGCGGCAATTGGTATCGCTTACATGGTGCCGACTAAAAAGGGATATCAACCTCTGGGTAATGTACATGTACTAGGTCTGAAAATGGTAAAAATACCAATCTGCAGCCCCATTGTGGGGGGGGGGATCCGTGAAGTAATACTGTATAGCAATTCATTCCTACAGTTTTCTCTTCCACACCGGTCAACGTTTGATAATTTTACCGTGGCCCGCTGAGGGTAGGACGTTGATTATTTATATTTTAAATTGTTTTGATTTTGTAATTTAATTGTATTTAAACATGCCTTCAGAGTAAAATTCAGTTGCACCAAAAAATAATTATAAAATGATTTTACATAAAATATAAAGTGATTTCCTTGGAAAGTCGCACAAACACGAGAAAAATACACAACAGTAAATATAATGGAAAAAATTCAATGCTCCTTCAGTGGCCTGATACCTTTTGATCCACGGACCAAGGATTGAGAACCACTGTTTTATGGTACTGAAGTCCTCTTTAACAGGTTAAATGAGTTCACTTTTATTTTCCGCAAACATCCCAACACAGCTATTCGGCAACCAATAGTCCCTGGGTTCCTTCTTAGTAATTTTAGAATTTTTTATATCAGTTATTAACTTCTAGTAAGTAGTTTCAGTTAAGAAAAAGCCCTTTTTTTTGGAGCATCAACTCGAATTTTGGGCAACTAGCCGTTGAATAGTTGTTTCATGTCTATGGACCATGGGTCACCAACCTTTTAGCTGTTGCGTGTCAAAGCAATCTACCAATATGATTCAGCGAACCACGCAGTAGAGCATTTTTGAAACAATTCAGAAATTTACAAATTTGTTGAACGCTACTGAGAATTGTACCGCGTGCGACATGTGGCACGTGTGACATAGGTTGCAGATCCCTGCGATAGACCATGGCTCCTTCTCCAACACTATAGCTTGCTCCTCCATTTTCAGGTAGCACAGGAAAAAACCCAATTACTTTGCCGGTTTCTCCTTAGACATTCTATAGAATGCCTAGGCAATGTGTGAAATAAGAATCGACAAAGTTGTTGTGGGATAGAACGTTACACAAACGATGAGCTTGCTGATATGCATCTGGCATATGCAGCCGCTGATTGCAATGGACAAGCCGCACAGCGTTTGTAGGCCCTACGTTACCCCAGGAGGCAAACTTCCAGCCACGCCTTCTTAGCACACTTACTTGCACCAGAGTTTATCCGAAAGCAGATCCTTCACCGTGGACACACAGGAACGTGAGAGATGAATAAGTTCGTCAAACAATGAGAAGACTTTGTGGATCTGGTGCTGAATAGTCCCGTACCAGTATGCGGGCTTTCGTCAGTCATGTCGAGGTTTTACATATGTCCGTCTGGCGGTTCCTGCATACAAACGACGTGACGTGCACCACTATTGTCCCTAATGTCCTTTTTCCTTAATTTGTTGCTGTACTAAAGATAATAAACATGTTTTCTCCTCTTATTCGTGCTCTGTCTTTCTTGTATTTTGTGTATCGTCACTACCACGCTAGGAAAGAGTTTCTTACCATACATTCCTATGTGATTTCTCATCATCTAGGTGTTTCTTTCTGCCCTGAAAGTCTGTACTGAACTTTCAGGGCAGAAAGTCTACAGTCTGTACCACTGTACTGATACACGCCATTAATAGATAAGTCATCTGATTAAATAGTTTTTAATATTAGTCTGCACAGGTTTATCCATTGGGTGCTTGGGGTGGGCGCCCAGGGGCCCGGGTCCGAAAGAGCCCAGATGAGCTGAATTTAACCGGATTCAAGAACCTCTCCTTGGATCCGACAGTGCCAAATGGGCTCGTAGATCTTCAGTGCCAAGGGGGCCCGTAGATCTTCAGTGCCAAGGGCGCCCATAGATCTTTAGTGCCCAGGGCACGAATTGAGCTTAAACCGTCATTGATGTTAGTGTTTGGTAAATTTTTAATCTTTATTCCTACTTATAATACAATTTCTAAAATGATATTTATTAATTGAAAAATGCGAATTGTTCGATTTTTATTGACTTATCGGTATACATGAGGTCGAACTGTGTTAACTTTTAATAATTTTTATTGAAGAAAGTAGGTCGCACTTATTAAACAATTTCTTTAAACAGTATATTTTAAACCTTGTAACAGAAAAATAATTTGAAAATTAAACCAATTATCTTTTTTTTCTTTTAGTAATAACTTTAATTACGTTCTTAGTATCATTTCATACATCTTTGTTTAGCATCATTTAATACAAGTTATTGGTTTTTTTTTCTATAATAACTTAATTTTAAAAATAATTTATTTTTCCTTCAACTAAACTATTTAACGATGTTCTAAAACTATTCGTTATTGAATGCACTGCATTTTTTAAAAATAATTTTATTACAAGATATCCGTATTTCTTTCCCTCTTTAAATAACATAAGTCATTCAGATCAAAACTGTAAAAATTTAAACTTTCTATTTAATTTAGCATTTAAACAGATTTAAGAATTCACAAAACATTCGAAAATCATATTTCAAACGGAATTTATAAATTAAATTCAACACTAAACATTCGTGAATCAATAACTATTTTTTCGAAGACTTATTCCAATTTTAATATATTTCCATGCATGCTCAGTATCACTGTCAATTCAAATACGAAATATATCAGATAATTCATTATTTACTCAAATCTATATAAAGGAAAATTTTTAATTTCATATTATGTTAGTTCCTAAAAATCACCCGTGAACAAAATAATAGTTATATCAATCCTGTTATATTAAAAATATGTAGAGTTTTGCATAACATTTTATATATTTATAAAATGCATTGTATTTTATCATAAATATGCACCATTAATTTCAAATTAATAATCTTTATCGACCTTTCCTTTGTAATTAATTCAAAAATATGTCTACTTGGAGAAATGAAGCGTAACATTTATTCGATTAATTAATGCTACCTTATTCATAACATTTTTATTAAAAATTATTTTATAATTTCTTTTTGCATTTATATGTGAACAATAAATTGAAATTTTAGCGTTGTCAGATAAAATTCAGGCCAAACTGAATTGTTATAACTGTCTTTAGGTCGTAAAATAAAAATATTATTTCGATTTTTGAAAAAAAACTACTAATAAATTATTCGGAATTTTTTTATTATAATACTTATTTGGAAAGCGAATGCATAAATATTACTTTTTTAAATGCACAATCACAAATAATATAAATATTCAACAATGCGTGTAATATAAAGGCATTCAGACTTACTTTAACCTTTTGATTTTCATAATTGTATCTAAGAAAATATAAGTTATATTAAATTTCTGGCAAAAGCGTGTTCAATATTGCGTGTTGATTAACTTATATCAATAAGAATGTTGTAAGAAATATTTTTTACTTCAGAATTATACTGACTTCAAAGAAGTATTTCAAAATTCCAGTTATAGACATTAATTACAAGGTTTCCATCATGCCCTATTTGTAAGTGTGAGATTGGATAAATTTGTAAGTGTTTATCAACGTCGCACTATAAAGCAACATAAGGGCTATTGGCAATGAACCTCGTAATTTTGAACCATGGTCAAACGACATGGATGACACCAAAAAGCTGGGGCCCTCTCTCCAAAATACTATACCCCACCAACGGGAGGACTTTGAGCCACGACAGATTTAACCCTTTCGTGGGCCTTGGGAAGAGAGACTACTTCGCATTTACATGATTTTTCAAAAGCATGCTAAACCCATTATAACATATAGGTCTGGCTATTATAACGATCGGAAGACTGATTCCCGATTCAGTTTTATGCTACTGAACATACTCCAGCAATTATGACATCTGTAAATCGGACCAAAAAAAAGATGGTGCTGAAGAAGAAGTACCTTGTCCAAAAGCTGTCGCTGTATATAATGATGTCCTGGAAGAGGCTGAAGCTTCGATCGAAGAAAAGAAAAATACCAAATAGGAAGAATATATGTAAATTGGTGGCATCATATCTCTTATTTCCTTTTTGAACTTGCCATCCCAAAATATATTGGGGCAAGTGAAGAAAAGAAACATAAGTTTAGATCAGCTAACATCCCGTATAGCATTAGCTCGTCAGACCATAGACGGTTGTTCTAGAGAAAGGAAAATACGTCCTGCTAGCTTCCAAGCAAAGTGTGTAGTTTCGGATAATGTGCATCTAGCTAGTGTGAGATATCATACGCCAAAGATGCTTCCCAACTGTAAACTATGATGGAAATGTAGCAGAAGAAGACCCACTACATGAGTGCAGAATGTGATGTACCCTTGTGCATTGGAGCATGCTTCTCATCATTTCACGGCAAATAATCTCCATTAAATTTAATTTTCTTTATGAATGTGAATATTTTTTGGGAAGTATTCTTCTCACTTCAAAAATTTAAATGTAAACATGGAATTCGGTAAAATAAAATATATTTACGGTATACGACTACTTGCGACAACTTTTTTTCAAAAAAATGGAAGTATGAGGATTTTTTTGTTGTGTTCAGATTTGTTTAGTACATTTTAAGAAAAATATGCTGAAATTAGGAAGAGAGAAATAAATTATTATTACTAAAATGGGAAAAACTGGGTAATAATTTATAAAAAACAAGATAAACGGGGTTCATTCTGTACCAAAAGCTCATAAACAAATTTTCACTTTTTCGATTCTGATATGTTGTTATGTTGTTCATATTTGAAATGACCTTCAAGATAAGAGATATTTTAATTTTTACAAAAACTAAACCACTTTATCTTTGTTATTATAATGAAATTGCTTAAAAAACAGTGTTTATATTCACATAAGGGACTTAATTTTGTAATAAAACAGTAATTGATAAATCTGAAGATTAAAACTACTACTATACAAAACATACAAAAAAAATTTCAGTTAATTATTTTCAAAACTTTTTTAGCAATCGTTCGAGCATTTTCAAAAAAAAAACACACATTTCGTGAAAAACGCGTTTTAAAGTATGACATATCTTGCTTAAAGTAATGACTTCTGCTTTTATTAAAACACTCGTAGTTTTTGTTCTAGTGAACGGAATAATAACAACATTGGTATTTTTTATAAAACTAATAAAATGACCTATAAAATAAAATCATAAAAAAATTTGTCCCTTTTTGGCAAAATTCACAATTTTAGGGCAGTCGAATACCTTAATTAAATGTTATTGTTTAACAGTTCATAAAACTTAAAAAACTGCGAATTCAAAAGGAAAATAAATGGCTCACGAAAGGGTTAATTGGCATCAGCTAATCAACACTGTGGGTCTTCAGTGACACTTAGAATCAAATTCATGACGCGTCTGTCTCGTGACATGACTTTTGGTTACTTCGGCCACAAATGCGAGATAGGATTTTATGAATGATCGTTATAAAGGGAAATTCCCTATATAGTTTGAAACAGAAGGTTGATGTTTCGATTTTGTGTTATCAACAACACATTAACACTTCCTTTATTTAAATAGAAATTTAGAGTTAAATTAAAGTAGATAATAAAAACACACTTTTATACTCACACCTTAGTTCAGATACTAAGTAAAACCAAAATGGAAATTTTTGTCATTAGATATTTAGTTTCATTGCCTAAATGTATTCCATAATGAAATTGTTTTACTTATATAAATACAAACTTCTATAAGTATATTTAAGTATTGTAGTTAAAATAAGTATTTCACTTTCAAAGTAAATTTACTTAATGTAGATTTTATTTGTCTTAAAAATCCTTTAACATATTTGCTGTTAAATAAAATCCAAGTAAATAATGGAATAACTGTTAAAATAAAACGTTGAAATTCTGACAGTCTATGATGGATGACTTAATGACCGAGTTCTCTTAATTTCATGTTTAAAAGGACATTGATGACTGATCACGTATTGCTAATGACTCTATTTTAAATAACTACTTTGTCATTATCACCTAACTTTACACAGAGAATAGGGTCTTAGCAAACAATTTGGATATGAACATCACCATTTTTGAAGAAATTTTTAACTCCTTATAATCTTTATTCTAAAATTTGCTGTGAGCATTACAAATAATTTTCAATTGTGTTGGCGTAACGATTATGATAAAAAGATGTGAGATGTACATTTATCTTCTAAAGTTTCAACCTCACAATTTTATTTCGCATTGAAACAATGCATTACGTTTTGAGAGTATTTGACAAAATTCCTTTTAATATAGTCAAAATGACATTGCTCAGATTTACATATTTTAAAATTTTTTTATATATTTATTAATACTGTTGTATGTTTTAATAATTTTAGTAAGATCCTATTCATCAATTTCATTTTCTTCAAATTATGTATTATATTTACTTTTTTCAATTGTAGAGTATATAGATTGTAGTTATACAATAATAGTACACACACATTATTCTTAACGATGTCTGACAGGAACAACACATAAGCCTGTTTTCTTCTTGGGGTTGTTACCACCCTATAAAATTGGTCAGTTCCTAAAAAAATGGGTTTAGAAATATTTTTGAAATGTTTAAATGTAGAGAAAGGAATTAATTTTTTTTTATCTACAAATGAGTTTGAAAAAAAAAAACTTCAGCATTTATTACACATGTATGGATAGAAATAAGATTTTCTTAAGGTTTGATTGTAATTATATATTAAAGCTTATATTAATATTATTCTAGAGTCAATGTTAGGTAAATACTGTATAAATATAATCATTCATTTTTCGTTTCTATTGCACTTAAGGGCTTTAATTTGTTTGCTAAAGCACAGTTTATATATTTACACATTTATTAAGGTTGTCTATACTCAGTACCAAAAAGCTGAAAATAAATTCAGTTCATATTTTCAGACTGAAAAATGTTT
The DNA here is from genome assembly GCA_019973975.1 of Trichonephila clavata. NCBI lineage: Eukaryota > Metazoa > Arthropoda > Arachnida > Araneae > Nephilidae > Trichonephila > Trichonephila clavata. The sequence goes on from BMAO01005910.1 coordinate 35,548, forward strand.
TATAAAAGTTCTTGAGTTGTAAGAAATATATTCTTTTGTTTTAATGTGTCTTTACAATATAAAAATACAAAAGAAAAATTTAAATTATCCCTTTATTAATCGGTGTGAAACACTCCTACATTATTATAGTCCTCGTAGTTGTACGTACAGTAATATATACCATGTTCCACATAAATCTCGTATTAATATATGTCGTGTTACACATAGGTATTTAGTGCAAATGCCCTTTATAAAAATAATAAGAAATTACTTTAAAATCGTGGATAATCATTTGAACTCAACACACATATACATTACGTAATTTTATGTCTTAATACTTTCACGCAAATGTTTAATATATCTCGGATATAAAATCACAGATTATCACCACATTCAAATTATCTTGCAGTTAATCACTATAAATATTTTAAGTTTCTTTTGGTTAGATAAATAATTTAATGTACAAACACAGGATGAACTAAAGTCCAGGATATCATTTCTCCTTTTTTTTCGATCCGTACCTGAAAAATTTTTCAAGTCGACGTAATCAGATGTTTATTGCATTTTCTCTCAATTTTCCCACATTCCTCCATTCAATATTTCCCATATTTTTTAAAAACGATACGTAATGAATAATTGCGTTTTCTCATACAATTCAAAATAAAGATCTGCCTTACTTTATTTTTCACTTATCGGCATTTCACATTTATTTAGCCTGACTATTTTAATAAACATTTTAATACCCGGGTCTGAACATAACATCCCGTCGCATTTTTTTTCCCATCAAACCCTTTTCAAGATATTTCTATCACTTACATAAAGATAAAAATTAGCTTTTATAACAAGAGTATATTGCTTAAAATATCGCTAGTCAATTTATGACTATCCCCAAGCAATTAAATGAAATTTAATTTGTCTGAAACTAAACAAACTGTGAAGAATTATCAGAGCTTATTCATTCCCTGCTTAATTACAGACAGAATGAAAATTTATTGCTTATAATTCCATGCATATCTCTCATTTTATCTTACAGAAGGCAAACATCAATTAAAATTGTAAATCAAAGATTTTAAAAACGGGTATCATGAATCAACAATGCGAAATCTATCTTTCGAAACAGCGAAATCTTTATAATTAACCACCCAACATGCAAACTTCGACCATAATGAACATGCTTTTCCTTTAGGGAGCCAATTATCAACAATGTAAACAGACTTAGAGCAAACAGTGAAATGATAATGTTAATATTGGATATATAATGAACACAAGAGAGCTAAAACACCTTTTATCGCATACATAAATTAACAAACACCGAACCAATTTTACTTTCTTTTCAAAAGTATTGTTTGTGCGGTAAATCTGATAGTATAGATTGAATTTTGCTCTTGAATCCATTAATTCAGGGAAACATATCTATATAATCTTGTTAGAAAATTGTGATAAAAGATATGCAAGTTGATTTAGTTGTTTCTGAAACTCGTAAACTTTTCTCTTTTTTTTGACGAATGAATTCGTTCTTTTGTTATTTTGAATGTAGTTATGTTGAGCTCAGAAACTGTTTTTACTCTCTCCTCTTTTGTTGCATTGCTTCAGATATATCAGATATTGTAGCACACCAATACAGGAAAAAAGACAACTAAAATCATTCACTTCGCAAAAAAAAAAAAATGTAGAACAATAAGAAATAAGGTAGGTATAATATTTCCATACATTATCAATTTATTAAAATTTTAACTAATGTTATCGCTTTAATAATTAATGGACTGTATATTTAACAAATTTTAATAAGCGAAACGGATTCCAACCATATGGGATCGCTATATTTTTCGAACTGAATAACAAAGGTTGCAACAGTTGGCTCGGAGCAAATCTATACAAAGGAATTCCCGCCAACTGGCGCCAACAACTAACTTTATAACTTTATCTAAATTTTCTCTTTTCTCCATTTATTTTTTGTTATTATAAATATATGCTTGTCGTTGTTGGTGTGTCCTTCCCGAAGAGAAGGAATGAAAGTTTCCAGGGCCTGAGACAGGTTGGTCGTCTACACGACAGATGGCAACACCACCTATTTCCACCTCCACAATTTAGGCATAGAACCGGAGAGGAGGGAAATATTCTCCAGCCCCCTGCACCCGCGGTTTCCTCTGCGACCGCCCACGAGACATTTTACTCCATTTATTCCAACCGTTGCTCCGCCAATTCCGGCACTCCGTCTTTGAAACGTCTGCTATGTTCAACTCCCTTGATCTTTGATATGAGGCTGTTCCCGTACACTTTCGAAGAGAAAAAAAACTGAAGAGCGAAGTTATTCCGAAAATTGAAGGAGATCGAGAGCCCCATGTCAACTCCTGAGCCGACCTTTTAAACTCCCTGAATGGGCCACTTTCAAGCCTAATTATCTCTGATTGGCGAGTGTAACAGATCTGCACACAGCTCTCTTCACTTTAGTCCCACTTTATTTGTATTTGGAGACAATGGACCGGTAGGTCTGATCCCATTCTCGACACTGTATCTTGTTTCACCACCAGGAGAGCTATAAATCGCATGTCACATTGACACTGCTGTTATGTTTTTGTCACGACAGGCCGACATTCTTCTTCATTCAAGTCGTTTGCCACCCATATGTGTGTGGGAACCCAACAAATTGGATGCTGTTCGCCTGAGTTTCCTTTTTATAGAACGTTGAGACTAAAGACCGTCCAGACGTCGGAGAAAGAGAAGGTGTGGCGACAACGAAGCCGTTTTCTGAATTGGCTCATATATGTTATACCCTAGACATGAGGAAAGAATAGCCGATCTTTCTTTGGGAGATACAATGTCCAATTTGAACTACTTGGTCAATCTTGACAAGTATTGTTGGGGAGAGTTCTACTAATGAGCAGATGTTTCAACCTCTTTCCTTTTTTGAAATCCAGAGGCAAACAGAGTCACCATATGTGTTTTTTCTCTAAAAGTTAACTATAGAATCTTTTCTAAGGCCTTGAAGCTGTCCAGTGGACTCTTAGACTGTAGGTTGTCACTCCTCTTTTTTTCTTCTACAACACCCAGAGGTGAATATATTCACCAGATGGCGTTTTCTTCACAGCGAACAACTTGATTCAGCGGCTGTCCATTCTTTTGTTCCCTCTAATATGTATCCGTGCTACACAGGAAAGGAGTGTCGGCTATTCTAAGAGAGATATGCCAAGGATGGCATTCTCAGTGTCAAAGTGACAGATCGATTTATAGACCCTTGATAAGATTTACGATGTATGCCGGTTAGGGGATCGCCATTCAGACATACTTTTTTCCTGAAGAACCAATAGTGTTAGTGAGCAAGACAGAGGGTGTCAGGTACAGACCCGAGTTTCTGCCAATCAGATATGGTAGGGGACGTCAGAGAGGCCCGCCCAGGGGGTTTAAAGTGACGGTTCGAAATTTGGCCAGGTTTCTTTCGCGATATCAGCAAAAAGCTGCGGGGCAGCCGAACCAGTGATCCGCGAGAAGCTGAAAAGGTGAAATGTTGCTTGGCGGGGAGAAACAGCGAACCGAACTTGGATTTTCTCCAGCAAATGGCTGCAGGGCAGCTAAAATTTGATACTGGGGAGATCCGCGGTAATTGGGAACTCATCTAAAGTTTAGAGTTAGTACAGTGCTTCTCAAAGTTTCAATATTCGCGACCCAATATACAATCATAATTTTCATCGCCCCCCCCCATCATATAATAACAATGTATTGAATTCAATAATAGTATACTTCGACGCTAAAACTAAGATACGACCTTAACCTCTTAAGTGTCACCGGTATATATAAACGTCTCGCTCAGTCAAAGCATTAATTTTCCCGAACGTATATATACGTCTTTCTGAAGTACGATCTTTTCAATGCACTTCTATCCATGACATTATTCCGAAGGCTTTGGAATGCAATAAAAGGACCTTGACAATGTCTGTGAAGGATTTATTTATTTCAGATTATTTTTGCTTCTTTATTCCTCCCTCCCCCCCCCCAAAAAAACATCACATACGCTCACCCACGTGGAAAACGGTTGGTATTGGGAAGCGAATTGCGTAACTTTTAATCGGCAGTTAAGGGATTAATTATAAGCCGTACAAATTATCGTGTTTATTTTTGTATATAATTTTATATATGACACTCGAGCTCGCGCGTAATGTGGTCACTCGTAATTATTAAACTTGTTTCTAACTTAGTATTGCTAAATTAATTATAAAATACATTGTGTAGCATTGATACATTTATAAGTGTAATATATCAGTGTAAATGAGTATTTTATTTTTTATAATGTCAGAATGTACTTATTATTTACCTTCGGTAAATTAATAATTTTTTTAAATAACCGTTTGTTCTTGACTTTTCAATATGCTCGCCCCCCCCTATAGAGTTGGCCCCCTCAGGGGGCGTGCCCCACAGTTTGAGAAACACTGAGTTACTAGAAAAGTTTCACTACTTCGGGGGGAGTGTAGACATTGGGATATCGAGTGGCAGAACCTTGTGACCAAGTCCAACAGTCGACGACACCCAGTATATAATGTGATAAAATATATCTTATAGATATTATAGAACGAGTGTAAATTCGGCATTAACTAGTTGTAAATAAAAGGTAATATTTCATTAAAAGATGTGTGTGTGTGTGTGTGTGTGTGTGTGTGTGTGTGTGTGTGTGTGTGTGTGTGTGTGTGTGTGTGTGTGTGTGTGTGTGTGTGTGTGTGTGTGTGTGTGTGTGTGTGTGTGTGTGTGTGTGTGTGTGTGTGTGTGTGTGTGTGATCCTTCTCCTTACCTGGAGATTAAGTAAATTTTGAGTCTCAACACTACAATTTCAAATTGCATTATTTATGTTTGGATTTTACTACTTCAGTATTTTTGCCTTCACTTACTCATTAATTTACTTTAATTCCTTACTGGTAGAAAACTTCTTGCCAATTTTTTGCCCTTAAGGCATAGGTTCCCAACCTTTTTTGAACGGGCGCCCCCTTTTCTAATAAATATTTCGATATCGCCCCCTTTTCTAGTGAACCTTTCTATACCTCCCACTCTAGAGAAATAAGAGTGTACATAATACATGGTGAAAGCAAGAGTTAAGTTTTAAAAAATGTCCTATCCTATTACTAAAAGAATGTTTTTTTTCTGAAGTCCCGTTTTTTTTTACTTGCGAATCTGAAATATCTATTCACAAATATATTTAAATGTGTAATATTATATATTTTAGTCATAGGTAGGATATTGTTGAAATTGAAACGCTACTGAATTTCTTCTTCATTTTAAAGAGTGGAATAAAAGATTTTTAGATTACCTGTTACAAAGACGGGCAGGGGTTTTGATGATACGAAGTAATTCATAATTAACTATTACTTTCAAAATAATTATAAGTTGACAGTTTCAGCCTTTAAAGAATCACGTTAATTCCCGGTTAACATATTTAATTATCTTTCTTGGATAATATACGTAATGAAATGCAGTGGACAAAACATGTTTCCTACTGCCCACAGACAAAGAAAGCACGTGCACTACAGAAATTAAAATGCACTATATCGTTCGATTTAATGTACGCCTGAATGTAATGTAATCTTTTTCATCCACTTCCCGAACTACCGAAATAGGTGAATTTTCGTACACGTGATATAGAAATGATTTAAATGCAAACGATAAACATAAGGTAAACAGTAATAAAGTTTACTTTTGTTAGTACATAATCAGCGTCATTTTTTTTTTTTGTCTTTTTTGGTTAATTTGCCCAAGCCCCTCCGTGCCATCTCAACGCCCCACTGAAAGCTTCAAACGCCCACGTTGAGAACCTATGCCTTAAGGTATCCGACTACAACCGACAACTATTTTTTTTTGTTGTTGAAAAAATGGAGATATGGGGGGGGGGTGTTTTTAGATTTCTTTAGTACATTTTAAGAAAAATATGCTAAAATTAAGAAACGAAAAAGAAATCATTAGTACTCAAATAGGAAAAAACTTACAAAAAATAGTCTAAACGCGGCCCTTCACTGTACCAAATATTTGTGAGCAAATTTTTAATTTTTCAATTCTGATATGTTGCTATGTTATTCATTTTTGAAACGAAATTCAGGATAAGAGATATTTTAATTTTTAAAAAAAACTAGAGTACTTTATCTTAGTTATTATATGAAATTGCTTAAAAAACAGTGATTAAATTAACATAAGGGATTGTAAATTTTGTAATAAAACAGTGATTAATAAATCTGAAGGTTAAAACATTTCTACTACTATTCAGAACATACACAAAACATTTAAGGTATTTATTTTCAAAACCTTTTTAGCAATCGCTGGCCCCTTTGAGCATTTTCAAAAACAAAAACAAAAAAACACACACATTTCGAATAATACGCGTTTTAAAATATGACATATCTGGCTTAATGTAACATCATCTGCTTTTACTAAAACACTTGCAGTTTTTGTTCTAGTGAACGGAAAATAAGAAACTTTGTATTTTTATAAAACTACTAAGATGGCTTACAAAATAAAATCATAAAAAATGTCATTTTTTGGCAAAATTCACAATTTTAGGGTAGTCGTATACCTTAAAATAGTAAATGTTATGTTGTGTCAAGTTAAGCAGTTGCTTAGAGAGTTTCTAAATTAATAGTCATTTGAAATTTAAATACTTTTGGGTGAATTCGAGAAATTGATGATGAAATAAAATTATTCCTTCAAAATAAAGGAAATTAAGAATACAGACATTTTAATTTATGTTAATCTATTGAATAAAATAAAAAAAAAACATTTTCCTTTGAAGACACGATATTATCATTTAAAAAATTAATTAATATAATTCTAAAAATTAACTTTTTAAAATCAAAATCACAAAAGATTCTTTTTTTAATTGCACGTAAATAGCGTATATACAGCTTAAATACAGCTGCAGTTAAAGCACTTGATTTGTAAGGAGATCAAACCAATTTATTCAATTGATAGTCTTTTAATTCTCCAACTTAAACGAGGTTTCTTGAATGAAAATTAAATAAACCTTTAAACTAGTCAAATAATTTTAAGCAACTTTATTTTACTCGCCTTATTTATCTTCACTTAAGTAAGCTTATTAGAAAATCAGTTCCTTACTTAAAAGATAATTTGCAATGGAAACGGAGATTCAGCCTCATTCATTTGATGCAATCTTTTTTCCTCCCTTCTTACTTATCTAAATAACTTCCCCAAAATGAGCCTGATTTTTAAATTCGCCCGGAAATTGCTCTCTGAAAGGAGCGCCAAGCTCATAAAGTGCCATTTTCATCGCCAAGAGAGGGCGATAATTGTGTGTTTTCTAATTAACACGGGACGATTAATTCGCCAATGTGAACCCTTTAGAAATTCTAATTCTGGTTGGTGGGTGTTAAAAGTGTACGGCGAAGCTGTTTGCACCATCGAATAGAACACTCTAATACGATTTTAATTGCCCACATTAAATTTTCAGCGTTAGAGAATATAGTCTGTGCAGTTTATTAGAGGTGTTAAGGGAAACCTTAAAGTTCAGGATATGAGGTTTTTATGAGTCTTACATGTTGTATAGTTGGGTACTTTTAGGATGAAATAAGGAAGAAGAGATGTTTTCACGTGATTTCACTGTTTCACTCTTCTACTGTGACTAGGGTAAGAAGATACATCAATTCCGATTTTTTTTTCCGGAGCTGTGCCCTCGTTTACAACTTTTATCTCGCATCACTTATCGTAAAATCTATCTTCAACAACGCAATATACAGTGAGGAGTTGTGAAATGTGGTATTTGGTGAACCACTTAATATTCTTTCCAGGGAAAAGGTATCTTAAAGTTCTGAGATATGGGAGATAACTAAATTAGTTAGCTGTGGCTGTTAGGGATAAATATTTTTAGTTTATTATTCAACATAATAATCCTTTAGAAAGGAACTGAAATAGATTACATTTAAGGCTTTGCATTTTTACGAACCTACTATTACCAGTAAATTCTTCGATCATAAATTTTTAAACCACCTTATTTGTAAGCATAGTTGACGATATAATCTTTAATTAAACAATGATTTCAAAAACTAATGAAAAATCAAATGCATTTTTCTGGTAAGTCGTCTTGTTTCTAATTTTTTAAAATTTAATCTCAAAAATAAAAGAGCTTTAAATACACTTTTAATAAAAAAGTATCCCCAACACTGCTCATTTAAAGAATGTTCTCTTAAAATAAAGAAAGGACCTTATTAATGTGTAAAAGTTTCACAAAACTTTGCAAAGTACAGAAAAATTACTAATCAAAATTTGAAATTATTTTAAATACTTATCGTCTTTAAAATGTTACATTTTAGTTAATTACCTCCAAAGTATTTTTTTTTCTCATCTTTGTTGTTCTTTAATCATTTGGATTTTTCCTGTTTTTCTTTTGATTTTTCAGAGGATTAATTTTCTTTGAAAATCATCATAAAAAGAAATTTCTTAATCTTTTCTGTTTTTGAGACTCATGTCCCACTGCGTACAGATTAAGCGAAACGATAATTTAGCTAATCAATAATTTTGTTTTTATATATTTCTTTGTTTGAAGAGATATGACAATTTGCGAGTAAATGAATGAAATAAACAATAACACATAAGGCAAGTATGTGTCTGAAAAATGCAGTTCTTAATGATGGAATATTATTTTAGTTACTTCCACGATATTTACGTTTGCATGCAACATTTTTTTTAGCTTATATTTTACAAATTTTGCTTCAAAATTACTCCCTAAATATTCGACATTTTTTTACTTTGATGTTTATATTCCTTTTTATAAAATAAATACGATGCATTAATTTCTTTGTCCTCGTACAAAATAGTTTGTTACATTTGATTCCAGATAAAAAAAAAGCTTTACACAAATATGTCAAAGAAATCCGAATAAAATATTTCTCGATTTTCAGCTCCACATGATTTATACGAACATATACGTTTTCTCAATTATTGATTTAGGAAACTCACTGACATTTTCAATGTTCACAACCCCAAACTGTCTCTCTCTCTCTCTCTCTTTTTTCTTTTGTAACTTTGGTTTTTGTAATAGTCCATGTAGTTACAACTAAAAAAGTCCTTTTTTTCTACAACTTGCAATCAGTATGAGTACAAAAAATGGCATTTTCTTTAAAAGTTCTATAATGAAATTAAGTTTATGGCATTCCGAATATATTATTCTTTTAAATAATTTCTTTTGACGAAATAGGCATGTAAGTGTAACATAGTGACTCAAAGATTAATAAAATTTCTAGCTAACGATATAGATCACACTTCTTTCGTAAAAAAATTATTATTTTTATTTCAAATTTTTATTGTAAGATAACAAGGGTCTGTTTAAACTTCAAACATATAGGTATCGTATACTTTGTCGCAACGTCGTCAAGTAGGCTTTTCGTCTGATCTCGTAATGGCTAAGATCCGCCAAAAAAGACAAACAGGAGTTTGGTTTCTCTTTTTTGCTTTCCCACGCTTGTTCATTTTTCATGGAACACGCTGGAATTGTTTTTCAGGCATAAGGGTTGCGGAGCAACCCTTGGTCCCGTATCTGACTTGGAACTACGAAGATTAACGACGGAAGTGGATTTTTACTTGTTGGGGACAAGTACTGCTTGGCTGTTGTTTTTTCACTTTCCAATCCGTCTTTTTAAACCTTCCGGGTAACACTGTCTCACGCCCCTTCTATTCATTTCATTCTTAATAGGAAAGAGCAGGGACTTGCACACGCACTCTCGGACACTGCTCCATTGATTCTACCCTCGAAGTTGTCTTGCCACCACTCTGTTTCGCACCCCGTGTCAAAACTCAAGTGGAGAGACATGTCACTCCGATGCTAAGTACACAATTCCCGTCTTTTCCTCCTCACAATAGTGGACAATCCTTTCTACACATACACTCAAGAGCCAAAACATTATGACCAGCTATCAATAACAAGTTGGCCCACCTTTGGGGCGCAACACAGCTTCAACTAGCCTTGGCGTGGGTTCCACAAGTCCTTGGTAGATGGCTGGAGACAGATTGTACCAGATGTTAAGGCAGCGGTCCCGTAAATCCGAGATATTGCGAATTGGTGTTCTTTGAACTCTGAGCTGCCGTCCCATAACATCCCAAATGTGTTCTATCGGATTGAGATCCAGTGAGTTAGGCGGCCAGACATTAACTGGAATTCAGCATCATGTTCCTGGAACCACTCCAACACAATTTTAGTCTTGTGACACGGGGCGTTGTCCTGTTGGAACATTCCATTTACAACTGGAAAAACAGAGTCCATGTAAGGAGGAAACTGGTCCGCAATGATGTTCAGATACCCTGTAGCATTTATGGTCTGCTATACCACAACCACGGGTCCCAGAGACGCCCAAGAGAACGTCCCCCAAAGCATAATACCGCCACCACCGGCCTGTGTATGATCTACTGTACATTGAGGGAGCAACTGTTCGCCTGGTAGACGGCGAATCCTGACACAGCCATCGGCGTGATGAATGATAAACCGTGATTCATCTGACCAGGCAACTCTCTCCCGCTGATCCCTGGACCAGTAAGATGTTAATGGGCCCAGCACAGGCGCAGTTGGCGATGACACTTGGTCAGCAAAGGCACACGAGGGGGACGTTTGCTGCGTAGCCCCATATCCAACAGTGTCCGCTGAACAGTGTGCTCCGATACTATTCAACTTGGCCCTGAATTGTATTGGGCTGTCAGTTGAGCCACTGTCTGGCTCCGGTTTTGCTTCACCATGCGAGACAGTCTCCGACGAACTTTTTCTTTGATAGCTTGTGGACGTCCAACATCATGTCGTCTACTGCTGGTTTCACCGTCATTCATCCACTTTGCATAAGTACTAACCACTGTTGATCGCTAACAACCCACGAGTCGTGCTGTTTCGGAAATACTTGTTCCGAGCCTTCGAGGCATTACAATCTGACCTCCATCAAAGTCGCTTAGATCCGCAGCTTTTCCCATCACACACAGAAGTAAGTGAAATAATGGTTCTTCAGACTCTCCAGCTGCAGTTAGGTACCACTTCCACCAGATCACGTGCTTTCCACGTCATCCAGGCGAGTTCATTGCAAAATGTAGAGGTGGCCATAATGTTTTAGTTCTTGAGTGTATAAAGCAGGATCACGTGTTAAATTTTAAAAAATGAATGAAGTTTGCCGCTGACACAGGTGAAGCCTATCTATCGTCCGTTTAGAAGGAATAAGCTATTTAATCTGCATTTTCGCACGCTGAGAACCAAAAAAGGGGGTAACAAACAACTGGTCAACTAAGAGACTATGCACATAAAAATTTATTACCAAAATTATATTAATATTCGTGAGAAACGTCTTAAAAATTGAACTAAGATTTTATTTTATCTATGAAGCATTGCATTGCATTTCATCATGCATCATAAAATAAACATGCTGCTTAAACATCCTTTAAGCATTCGAAAACCACTTAATTATTTTAGGATAATCTCTAATGTAATCATTTTAATATACGTTTGGGTATCTAAAATACATGAGAACTTCAATTCTTTTTATTACTAAATATTTAGAAAGTTGTTCTTTTTATTTTCTGCATTTCCTAAAAATTAAATGGAGATATTTGCGATGTACAGTTTATTTAGATATCCAACAGTATTTATATTTAAATATGTCTTCATTCATCTAAAATCTATTCGCATTGATGGTAATAAATTTTTCCACACAGTATCATTTTTGTGCTGTATTTCCGTTTGTACCAGTTATTAGACAAAATAAAAATTGTTAATGAAAATCTCATTAATAATCTTAAAAAATAAATAAATAAATAATTAAAAAATAAATTTATAAATTTTATTCTTATTCTTTTCAAAAGTCCTCATTCCAACATAAAAATCTGTTAAATCTCTGCAATGTTTTTTCTGAAAAAAAAAATATGCGAAGAATGGCTTGTTTATCCACTTTGTTTTAAACACGCTCAAAACTTTTTTCCGTAATAAATGAATTATAGTGATAACAAAAAATGCGAAGAAAGTATAATACCTAAATTGAAAAAAAGGGTCAGAAAAAAATCAGTCGAGTAAAATTGAGTGCCAGTTTTATTAGCAAATGCTTTTGGGCTCTACCGAAATTCAACTTTATTTTATACTTCCTTTGAGTAAGAAAGAGAAAAAAAAACCCACCTGTAATTCAAAGTGCCGTCACTTTAGTCGCATTAATCTTACTTAATTTATCATTTCTGAGTCCATCTAATTGTCTCATAGAACGACAAAAGGAAGAAAGAAATACAGTGATTAACCAAAAATGAAAAAAAAAATCATTTTTTCTTCATCGCTGTCATTAAAAAGCGCTTTTATATTCAGGACGGATGGAGGGGAAAAAAAGAGGAAGAAAAATGTCGCTTCTTTTTTTTCATATAGTAATGTCTTTTTCTTTAATAAAGTTACATCCTACTTGTAGTGATGTACATACTAAAAAAAAAAAATGGAAAGGAAAAAAACCCTTTTAGATTATGTTTTTTAAAGAGAAACTTCGAAGTTTTATGTTGCTACATTTTGCTTCAATTATATGTACTCAGATGTATGCTCAATCTGTGCAAAATTCGCAATAGGAATTAATTTATTGTATTCTGAATTACTTTTGTAAAAATTTCCAAATTTTACTAAGCTACTGAACTATGAATCAACATTAAATCTATTTTGAGCCGTTCATTTAAAGTCGTTATAATGATGGAAATATCTTAACAGTACATAATTTTAATTATTGTAGCACGACAGATATTTGTGAAACTTACTCACAACAGTTATATTAATTGCACCTCAAACTTGTATTTTATCTTATTTTATGGTAAATGTTGCTTATAAAAACATTCCTTAAATAGAACGGAACAAAAGAAAAAGAAAATAAAATTATTAATAATAAACTGATTAAATAAAAATAATTAATGTTTGCAATATCTTTTTGCAATATCTTTTGCAATATCTAATTGCAATAAAATAAAAATAATTAATGTTTGCAATATCTTTTTACTTTTGTATACAAGCATAAGACAAAACAATTCTTATTAAGAATACATTGTGTTCTAAAACTAAGAATACTTTTGAAAATAGTTAACTGGTGTAATTTTGTTGCATATAAAAGGTGTAAAATTCCCATTATGTGAAACAGTTTCACATCTTGGTTACAATTCGTGAATTTAATTATTGCCTAATTACTCTGAGAAATATTGATACTAAGTATATAAAATACTTTTTTTTACATTCGAAAATAACCTTAATATAGAGCAAGGGACGGTGACCTTTTAGCTCCAGCATGCCAAACTAATCCACCAATATGATTCAGCGTTCCACACAGTAGATCATTTCTTAAAGGATTCGATTCCCGTGATAATGCATGCAGAATTAGGGAATAGAGACCAATTATATAGATATTTAGCTAGAGTTTTAGTTTATTTAGTACTATTAGTTTTACTATATATTAATTTTGCATCATTTAAAGATATTTCTTAACACAAAAATAAACAACATAAAATATATTTATTTCTTCAAAAATTTAAAAAAAATTAAAATTTTAGATAGTTAGGTATTTTTAAACAGAGTTATTAAAATAAGAAATATGCTACGGAAAATGTAAGTATTTCCCTCCATTATAGTTAAATAAATAAATAAATAAAAATTTTAATGAGAACCTAATGCTTGTGCACCACTCTATTTTCATATCACAAAGCCAGAGAAATAATTTATGGCTTTCAATTTGACACGATTCTGAACATTCAATTGTTAATTAATTTCTTTGCGGACTCAAAATATTTTTCCTATAATGAAAGATTTTTTACATGGATATGTAGAACCAGAAGTGGAAAGCAGATGACAAATGCAATTTTTTCTCTTCAAACAGTTATATAAATCTCTCAATAATTATTATATTCAATAATTTACATAAGAGTTGTAAATTTATGCTTGGAGTTATCTTTCAGATTTTTTAGTAATTCCTTAACTGTTCGTAACTTTCTTGAGCTCCCCCCCCCCCAATAAAATATTTAAATCTATCTGTAAACATGGGTAAATTTTTTCAATAAACAAAGAAAAAAGAAGAAAGGAAAAAATTTTCAAGCAGGCATAATGTTATCATTATTTTATTTTTTTTCTTTTCATTTTTCATGTAAGCAGAAGGATGTAGAACCTCAATCTTCTATGTAAAGAGTAGAGTTTGCAATCCCGGGATTTCGGGATTACATTATCCAAATTCCGGTATTAGTCCCGGGATTGGGATTGGACTATTTATTAAAAATACCTATATATTAGCATAGTTGAAATTGCATAATAAAATTGAAAATATATTTAAAAATTGATTTAATATCATTTTAATGAAACAAATAAAAATAATTATTTGATCATAAAAACAATTAAAAATAGTACACAATATAATTTTTTTAAAAAAGCATTTCTTCATTTCTTGTGTTTCTGTAAATAAGCTTATCCTTGTGTTTATGTAAATAAGATACACAGCTCCTCCAGTATTTCATCGTTGAAACGGCTTCTTATTTTTGTTACAAATTGTCCTGCCGAAGAAAATGCCCGTTCGGATTCTTTACTAGTAGTTATTATCGTCATTAAATAAGTACATGTTCTTTTCCGGTAGTCACTAGGTCTCCCTCCATTTTCAAAAAAAGAGACATTTCTTTTTGAATTTTTGATGACAGTGTCTCAAATTTAATAGACTGCATGGGTGCATGTACCTCTTTGATAACTTTATTTAGTTCTGCTACACTTCATGGTTTTTGCTTTTAAATTGATCCAGTTATTGTATCAGAATGTCAATCAACTTCAAGTGTTAACTCATTTGAAATTGAAGATCCAGTTGCATGAGCTGTTAGTAATGCAATGGGATTTGAAGTGTCTTATGTCTACCAATTAGGTTCACAATTAATTAGCGGCATTTAATTAAAGAAGGAACTGTGACAAAATCTATTCTTCAGACGTTTCTTATATTATTGTTTAAGCATTGCACAGTGAGCCACTTATCTGTGCGAAGTTCTCCAATACAAGAAATGAGAGCTGTGCATATATATATATATATATACATATTTCATGAACAAAATATTAATTTTTGAAGAATTAAATTCTTAGAAAATTATAATGAGAAAAATTTTTAAATATAATTTAGATAAAAATTAAATCTCAGAATTAGTTATTTTAAACCCGGGATTTCCGGATTGAGAAAAAACCGGGATCCTGGGTTTCGAAATTCCGGGACTTAAAACCCTAATAGATATCTTCCAAAAATTCGAATTGCCTCTGTCCAAGTTAGCTGCCACCGGACATCCTGAGGGTGGGAGAAATGTTCGTTTTCTGACCCCACTCGTGATGGGGAGAAAGTTACAGAAGAAAATAAGAGAAAACATATCAAATTTCATGGTTTAACATACACACCCACCTCGAACCCTTCAAGGTTCAACACATAAGAAGACTGACATTAAAAGTCTACAGTACAAAAAAAGTAAATAATATACATTAAATGTAATACTAGATTCACAATGCTTTGAAAAAAAATTCAAAATATAATTCAGACAAAAATTAAATCCCGGGATTGGAAAAAACCACAGGGATCCCGTGGATCCACAGGGATTGCAAACCCTAGCAAAGGGCCACATGCTGCTCGCGTGCCACGGTTAACCGACCCCTTTGCTAAAATATTGTAAAACCTAGTGCCGAAAAGGAAACTTTTGTAATAATAAATCTTTCACAGTTCTATATTGATATTAATATGTTTAAAATAAAAAATAGCGCACAATTTATCTTCAGTTACTTTAGTTAATTTTTATTGATATCTATTCGCCCTGAAATTTTATCGACAGAGTTCTTTGATATCTGCTTTCAAGAATAAAGTTGACAATGCAGTTCTACAAATATAGCTTCTTCTTGGTGAGATTTCTTTTTTCGAACTTCCGACCCCCCCAAAAAAGCATGCATTTGTTTTATTGTTGAACATACATATATTTGATCCTAAATTCGAAAATGTTGAATAATATTCAGTAAACAACTTTTTGCTTCACTAACTGTTGGTCGAATATGTGATGTCCCGTTAACTGATCTCCAATATTTTGTTTTCTGCATTGCACGCATCTTTTAAGTTTTAATAAAAAAATGTGTTCTCTAATATCATATCTATTAACGCTACTGCGTTAAGGTTTTTAAAAAAATACATCTCTCATACATCACATAAAAATAATTATTAAAATTTGTCGTGAACACTCGCCCAAGAAAGTGTAAGGGTTTGCCAGAGGATGAGAAATTGTTTTTTAACAAAAGTTTTTATTATGACTATAAAATCACAATCTAAATTTGACCTAAGCTGTGGGAACCGTCAGATAAAATATCAATTTAAATATTTATAGTAATAAATTTAGTACTTGTCGTGAATAGCTGAACCTCTACAATAATAAACGTCTAGGAATGTTCCGTCGGATCCTTTTCACTTGAATTTTGGCAATTTCAATTATTAATTTCTCTAACTTAGCAGTCTCCGTATGACAACAATCACCATTATTCCTCTTCTCTTGACTTTAAATAGCAATCCTCATTAACATAAATAGCAGCTCCTTTACAGAAAGCAGTTTTATAATCATATAACGTCATAGAAATATTTATCCTTGAAGAATTCGCAAGAATGGCTAATAGAACCTATTACACTTGTCGTAGCCTCTGACTACCCCTATGATTATTAACTCCCCTTTGCACATTATCTAAATTCGGGTATGTTGGATTCATAACTAACAACTACTTAATTAATAAACCAATATTATTTATTAAAAATCCTTCTTATTATAGAAATACACAAATATTAATCAAACTTTAAGAACAACAAATTACAGTGGAGTGCGATTAGAAATCAATTATGAACGACGGAACACTAACTGAAACTACGGAGAATAACGCATACAATCAAACTACGCATTTATATCTAAAATAACAGACCTGATATCTTTTTAAGGCAGGATTCTTTAATACTTGGTGGATCTAAAGAACGGCTTCAATCCTTGATATCTTCAGTTCCGTCCGAACCGAATTAATGAACCTTTTTCAATAATCTTCCTTCGGCGAACAAACTTCACAAGTTAAACTAATCTCTCAGAATCACCTTCTTAATCAACCTCGTAGTTATCTCCTCTATCAAAACACGTAGTAATCCTCATCTCTTCATTTCATTTCTGCCTTTTATATCTTTTTCGAACTCGCTAAACCCGAAACTATCTTGTTTGCATAAGTCACACTTTTGGCTCTCAGCGGGGATTGGTCAAAATAAATACAATTTTAAAGGAATTGAGAGAAGGTTAGTGAAACGCGTAAGCACCCGTCACAACCCCCCTCCGAGAAAAAAAGCGTGACTTATTGAAGGTCTAAACGACCTCCAAGAACTCGCTTAATTTACCTAACATCTGAAAAACACTGAACCTGCACAAAATTTTAACTACTCTAGAATGCCTAAAAATACTGAACTTGTAGAAAGTTAACTCACGAACTTTATAATGCCTGAAAACACTGGATCTGCCGAAAAATTTAACTCTCTAAGTTAGAAACTTTAATTAAACTAGCACACAGAAATGACTACTCAAAAGGGGTACTCCACTCTAATTTATTGCTCTTGTACAAACATACAATCCCTACAGTGCATCCCATTCGGGCGAAGATCAGGGGAAAACCTATCCAGGAAAAAACCCTGATCATGCACTTTACTTAAGTGCTAATAAATATAAAATTTTACATTAATATCTTCTCACGACATCATTTTCATCGAATCACTATGTTCAAGGACTGCTGCCCTGAAAGGAAACCTTGTCAATTTTTTCTAAAACATGACATTAAATGCACAGAACTTTTATACAACTTCCTTATTGACATAAAATATGGCATACATTATATTATATATATATATATATAATTTCATAACAAAATAACCTTCATCTGGTTTCATTTTCAAAAATTCCCAATCAATCGCGCTGCGCTGTTAGTGTTTTTTGTTAGTAATCCTAATTACACCGCGCCCAGAAACCAGACATTACTTATACATCTTAATAATTACACACAAAAATATATACATTTTTTACATAGAATATATTACAACAAACAATACAAGTAATCTCACATATAAAGCCTCGTCTTTAATGTGTAGCAAAACAATTGCAATTCAACAAATGTTTTTCCACAATTTGGAAAAAATTGAATACAAAGTTTTTTCAACCGATATGAAAATACACACAACGCAGCAACTTTTGTAAGTTAATTTTACAAAAAAAAATAGACTAGCCCACATAGAAAATACTCCGAACTGTCTGTCAGAGGAAAAATAAACAAATTAGAATTATACAACCTGGCTAGTCTTTAGATCCAATCTGCATAGGCTTTGTCTCCAACCATGGCCTCTGTGCTGGATGACCTTGTCCTAGGGTTGTCCTCTCTGCGCTCCCACCTTCTGGGTCTCCTCTTCCATCGAGTCCGTTGAAGTTGATATGCTCCTGCTGAGGCGTTGTTTTCATTTGTGAGAACTGGAACTTGGTTGTTGTCCACTCGACGTCGGCTCCGAAGATTGTATGGACAGCTCCTTTCCTGATGAGGTCTGTTGTACTTGAATCTGTGGGATGGTCCTGGAACTGCTCTTTCAGAACTATTTTCTTCCACCTTTCTATACCGCTTTCTGGAGGGACGAGAGGGCATTGACGAGGAAATCTTTCTCTTTTCTCGGGATACCTGGGCCTCTAGTCTCTTCTTCTTTTGTATGTTTTCTCTCCAAGAGTCTGGTCTTCCTCTTTTCTCTCTTTCAGTCCAATAGGGTCTTTTTTTCCTGAAATTATACACGTCACCCCCGAAGAAACAGCAGATTCCGTCCGTCCACGTTTTTTTCTCACCTCCACTCCATCGCGTCTATTCGCAACTATATCTCTACTACCATTTAAATTTCCTGATTTCGATCCTCTACGACAACCCCCATCACTCTCCGATTGCACCAATCTCGACTGCCCATCATCCGACCTGACTGATGCCACTGCACCATGATCACTACTATTGTCACTTTCCGACTCGGCAACACTGTCTTCTCTTTGATGGTAAATTCTCACCTGGTCCACATTAACCGTTATTCTTTTACCAAATTTTAATATTACTAAATTATTATTATTTTTTACACTCAGAACTTTATATGGGCCCTCAAACTTTGGCATAAATTTACCTACTATTTTTTTACTTGTCGAACTTAACGGGTGAGTTTGAACTAATACTAGATCATCAACTTTCACATTATTTTCACGCCTCTTTTTATTATAATATTTCGCCCACTTCTCTTGCTGGCGCTTTGTATGAATTCTAGCCTCCTCAAACAACCTTTCTATGTTCCCACAAACTAAATCTGATCCATCAGTTACCATAACTAAATTTTGAAAAGGGGTGATTAAATTTCGACCTAAAAATAATTCCGCCGGTGTTTTACCCGTTGTCTCATGTACTGCTGTCCTAATAGCATAACCGAACTCTTGCAGAAATTGATCCCAGTTAGTGTGATTATCCGCGACAAAACTCGAAATCATTTTTAAAAGAGTGCGATTAACTCTTTCTGTTTGATTAGCTTGTGGACGATATACCACAGTTTTAACGTGTTTTATGTTCAACCTGCGACATACTTGCTCAAAAACTTCGGATATCATTTGGGGGCCGTTATCGGTGACTAATTTTACAGGAGCTCCATAACGCGCAATATAATTCTCAAAAAATGCATTGGCAATTGCTTTAGCCGAAGCTTTCCTTAAGGGAACTATTTCAACCCATTTAGAAAAATTATCTGTAATTACTAAAATAAATCTATAGCGTTCTGGACTAGTTGCAGGGTATGGGCCTAACAAATCTAAAGATACGATTTCATTCGGAAAATTCGTCACTATCGGAATTAATTGACCAGCTGGTAATCCGTTTTTATAATTGACTTTTTGGCATTGGTCGCAGGTTGCTACATATTTATAAATGTATTTCCTCATGTACGGGAAATAACACGCGTCTTTTAATTTTAAGTAGGTTTTCTTTTTGCCTAAATGGCCTGCCATCGGCGAGTCATGGAATTCTCGCATAACATCTTTACGTAATGTTTTAGGTATAAATACCCTTAATTCACCTAGTGTGGTTGTATATTTTGCATAATATAGCAATCCGTCAACGATTTTAAAGTCATGGGACCAATTTCTACAGATTGATTCATTAATGGAACTATCGTCCGGATTTTCCAAAAACTTCATGATGTGACCTAGCTCCGGGTCATTTCTCTGTTCCTCTCTCAACTGTTCTCTAGACGATAATACTAACGATCTAATCACCGCACAAGACACCTTTGGTTCTTCATTACTTTCTAACGGGTTTCTAGACAACATATCAGCCACTAAATTTTGCGTACCTGGGCGATGTTCCCATTCTACATTAAATTTCGCCAACTTTTGTTTTTGCCCTGCCTTTAACTTAGTCCTTAATAAATCTATCCGTACCGGTTCGTCCGAAATTGCCAATTTCTCAATTTGCGAATCCGGAATGATTAACGATTTTTTAACAAAATCAAAAGTAATCTCTGCATGTGACATAAAATCAACACCTATGATGCATGGATCTTGCATCTCAGCAATCACATGAAATTTCCACAACTTCGAAAATTCTCTTATTTTAATTCTTAACTCAACTGTGCCTAAATTTCTGCATTGTGACCCTTGAGCTGTAACTACTTCAGCTAACGATTTTTTAATAGGACAGAAAGAAAAATATGACCGGTATGTTTTTTCTGAAATAAATGACTTTTCCGCACCTGTATCCCAGAGCGCTTTTAGAAATGTATCATGCAAAAGAATCGGCACATACGGAAGTTCAACTGGTGATAATCGCAATGAATTAAGTTTAATTCTATTAGGAGGATTTGACTCAATACGATCTCTTTGAAAGTTTAAATTGGCATTTCTTTGCCTTTCGCTGTTGCAATCAACACGCCTCCAATTCTGCTTTGCTGAATCATCATTAGGACCCTTCCTAACCACCATCCTACGGTTCTGATACCGGTCTGTTCGCTGATTTGGCTGATTGTAGCGATTTCCTCCCTCGAATCCTTGATTTTGATAATTACGACGAGAAAAATTATTCGCACCCCTGCCTAGTCCTCTTTGATCATTTTGACTATTTCCGACCCCAGTATCTCTCCAATTTCTATTATTCCTTCTTTCCTCAGGATTCCTACTCATATCCCAACTTCGTCTAGCAAAATTATTACTCGAACCCTGGTTTTCCCTGCAGCTATGACATTCCTCATACCGGTCTACCAACTCTATCAACTGAGCTTTCGTTGTGGGGTTTCGAACTTCTAAATAATCCATTATTTGGGGTTCTAGTCGCATTACTATGTGATCGATCAATTTTATCTCATCATAATTCAAATCCAAAGTTTTATGTATTTTTAACAGCTGAAAAATAAAGTCTGACGGGGCTTGACCTCTCCGTTGTTTTGATGAAAAAAACTGAGCTTCTAGCTCTGATTTATTCCGTATTACCGGAAAACTATCTGACAATTTCTTTTTAAGCGTTGCAAATGCAGTCGCTTCTTCATTTACACACTCGAAGCCTATCACTTCAAACCAGTCTAACGCTCTCCCAATTAAATGACCTTTTAAATACGCACATGATAGATTCGCCGGTATTTCATAGTAGGCTATATTGTCATCGATATTGGAAATAAACTCAGACACATTTTCTTTACCCGAAAAAAATAATTCCGGCAAAACTCTAAATCCTGCACCTGCTCTTAATTCCGGTATTTCGTTTGGGTGCCAGTGTCGTAGTCTCTCACTACCCCTATGATTATTAACTCCCCTTTGCACATTATCTAAATTCGGGTATGTTGGATTCATAATTAACAACTACTTAATTAATAAACCAATATTATTTATTAATCCTTCTTATTATAGAAATACACAAATATTAATCAAACTTTAAGAACAACAAATTACAGTGGAGTGCGATTAGAATTCAATTATGAACGACGGAACACTAACTGAAACTACGGAGAATAACGCATACAATCAAACTACGCATTTATATCTAATAAAATAACAGACCTGATATCTTTTTAAGGCAGGATTCTTTAATACTTGATGGATCTAAAGAACGGCTTCAATCCTTGATATCTTCAGTTCCGTCCGAACCGAATTAATGAACCTTTTTCAATAATCTTCCTTCGGCGAACAAACTTCACTAGTTAAACTAATCTCTCAGAATCACCTTCTTAATCAACCTCGTAGTTATCTCCTCTATCAAAACACGTAGTCATCCTCATCTCTTCATTTCATTTCTCCCTTTTATATCTTTTTCGAACTCGCTAAACCCGAAACTATCTTGTTTGCATAAGTCACACTTTTGGCTCTCAGCGGGGATTGGTCAAAATAAATACAATCTTAAAGGAATTGAGAGAAGGTTAGTGAAACGCGTAAGCACCCGTCACACACTTTACATAAAATATGGACAAACTGTTTTTGTTTTATTTCATCGATATCCTTACTGAACCCGAATCCTCGTCTTCCAATTCACTAGACTCTGAATAAATAATTCCACTTGAAAAATCAGAACTAGTATAAATCCACTATTCTCGGAATCTCTCTCTGAATTCATCATCAAAGCTTTTTGATACCCACAAATAACACCAACTAAATTGAAATTTTAGAGTATACGAAATGATTTTTATTTCTGTTCAAACTGGTCATTCTCACTGTGAAAATTGTGAAGAAAGTAGAATTAATCACGTCATCTCGTAAAAATATTCTTATAAACAAAATAATTTCTGAATCTATGCAAACGTGTAAGTAGCGTCAAATTCAGTTTCAGGGATTAAATTTTTTTCTTCACCGCATGGCACAAAACACCGAACGTATGAAATGCGACGCTGATGTAGAGACTAGAATTAATAGTAGATACTTCATATCGCATTCATCCTTCCAATTGCATTACAGAATATATTTCAATCAATTATCTTGATATTTTGAAAAAATGTTGTTAGTAAGAATGATTAATTAAGATCAATGCTACGTTATTTTTGTTTTTATTACTCGATAAATAAAATAAAGAACACTTCAGTAGTAAAAAATCAGACTTGAAGCATGTTGCATTCTTATGACATTTGACTTTATTGGCAGTGCTTTATATAAAAATAAGAGATATTTTATCTTAAATTTATAAAATTTAATATTTAACACTAATGTGAAATCTATCACAGATTACTATGTACGCTTACTACAATTTGGTAATAATTGAAGCGAGTCTCATAGAATTCGTAATTTGAGTCAATTCACGAGATAGGTCAATCCATCTTGATTCCACAATAAACATGTGAAATAATGAGAGTTTTTGCCCATTAAAAAAAAATCACAACACTCGCGTAATATGTTGAAAATTATGTGTGAAAGAACATCGTTTAAATATCCAATCGTCACCTGTTCCCTTTTTGAATTTATGGTATCTATTGTCAATAAAGCCTATTATTTGTCCAAATGTAACAGCATGGTATAAAACTAACAAAACGTCCCCCCCCTAATTGCCTGACTATGAAATTTACGTAAAAAAATATTATGCATACAAAGAATCAAGCAACATTTCAAAAACTTTCTAATATTGCTCGGAACGAAGCTCCATACTTTCGACTCCTCTTTACTTACCTGTGAACATTACAGCTGTTCCGTTAGCCTCCCATACGTGAGTCTGTTCTGAGGTCCCATTGGTCCAGGCTTGACTTTGTGAATAACAATTGAAACATTCTTAATCTACTCTCGGACCCGGCTAGAGATGTGGGAGGATGTCAAGGATGACTCGCCATAATACTTTTTAACTATTTATTCAGCAAATAATTATCAACAGAAACAATTCAAGTAATCAAATAGGATGAGATGTTCCTATAAAGAGTAGAGGGGATTTTGCTTGGAGAGGCTCGAATTCTGAGAAGACTTCTATTAAATGGATCCACTTTTAAAGATCAATCCACTACTCTAATATTTGACATACAATTTAGCTATGGTGCCAATCGTCACTTAAATATCTTCAACTACTCAATGCCCGAAACACGCTATCAATGTCACTAATACCTGATCAGTAGAAATCTTTCCTTATCACCAACTTCTCAATATTTTAATCTCCGGGCAACTCCGTCTATTCTCCTATTTAACTCACTAGTTTGAAAACCTATATATAACTTATCTAATCTGCATATCATGGTTTCTTCTTCCAAAAGGGTTGTTGTGAATGATAGCCCAAAGATTTCCCAAGAGGGTTAGTGGAAGGACACGTATAGATCCGTCACACAATGAACCTCTGCTTTAGGAGCTCCTAGAAAAGGATGATATCTGCAGAAGCGATTGGCCAACGTGCTTCCCTCATTTAAACCCAATCGAACATGTGTGAGACGCTTTGAAAAAACGCCTGGTAGGAAGATCATCTCCTCAGGTGAACACCAAACAGGTGAAACGATCCTCCTTGAAGAGGGACAACTCTTACCTCAGGAATAACTGGATAATTTCGTATTGCGTATGAGCTATTAATGTCACGTAACCTTTGCAGTTAGAGAAAGTCCTACCTCTAACTAAGGAGCTTTGGTTTGATGTTCATCCTCATGACCTTTCTTCCTAATGTCATTGTGAATAAATCCTTTTTTCATTTTATTTATAATATATGCTTAAAATTATGCTTTCACCAACCTTTTAATGCTACGATGTGCCTTTGTAGTATGAATTTCATATAATCCAGTAGATTTTTTTTTCCGGAATAATGACGTAACCTGAAAGATTCTTATGTGTGTGTGTTTTGGATACTAATGTATATATACACATATGTAAGTGTACCTTTCAAGAGTTTAAAGGTAGAGTAAAATAATTACCATCATAGTTACAGGAAAATCTAGCTAATATATATGTAAAAAGAAACCCTGCTTTAAAATATATATAAATAAAATTTTGAATTGCTTAAGGGGGGGGGAGAGTGTAAGAAAATATCGTTTTCGATATATAGAAAATTTGGCTGCATTTATTATTCTTTGCTGAATAAAATTAGCATCTTTATCATACATCCACATACCATCGTGATTAAATTGACTTAAAAGAACGCAAAGCATCCCATCCTTTTGATTGAAGGATGCCTTCTAACCCCGCCTTCCCGTTAACCTTTGTTCTCTCAGAACCAACTCGAGTGAAGAATTGGCGGAAGATCCCCAAGACCGGTGCTTTTCCAACGAAATGACAAGCCCAAACCGCCCGCTGCAATTCAGGCGGCATGCCTAGAATGCAAAGTGCGTGCTTCTCTCTACACCCCCGCGTCACATCTAATTTGCATATGATGCGGATTTCCGTTCGCTCCCGACATCTGTCCGAATGACTGATGAGGGATGGTTGTCATGGCAACGGAGCGAGGAAGTTCTTCTCAATGAATTCTCCATTCGGATCTATTTCTATATCTATCTATAAATACATGTATAATATATTCCTTATACCTCCCTTGCCTAGCATTAGTATAATATAATTCGGCACTTCTGTTCAATGCGATTTTCTTGGATTAGGATTTAGGGAAAAGAAGTTTGGTGCTCAAGCTATTATGATTTTATATTAAAAATATTCTCCAGAGGCTCTGTGTAATTTTGGCTCCTTGAGTTTAGATGCAAATGAAAGCTTTTCGAAAGGGATGCAAATCTGTTATGAGTAAAAATGACGAATGTTTTTAAGGAAAGAATGGAAAGAAAATTTATGTAGTTTATTTGAATTTGAATAGACGTAGAAATATGAGTTTTACGTAACGGTAAAACAAATCAAAATAATAGTCAATCTACAATCTATTGTCCGTTGTTACACACACATACTTGCATTGCATAAATATGATGGATTCCAGAAGTTAAAGTGCAGCATGTTTTTCAAAACAAACCATTAAATGAAACAACAAAAATCCATACGTTATATGAATTATAGTATCAAACTTTAAGAAAACTTTTGTTAAAAACGATAGGTCAATGTTATTTTAATGAAGTGGACACTTAGATGAGAGTGAAAAGGAATGTACATAACTCAAAGTTTTTCATCTTCGTCTACCCCTTTTGCCATAATTGTTGATCTTGAATTGTTGGATTTCATTGGCAATACCTAATAAAATCTAGTCATATTTCTATAAGGAGTTATTTACTCGATTCTTTAAGATTGTGGGTAGGTGGAGCCAAATGGGGTTGTAAGGAGATGGTCCTGGTATATGTCTCAATGTGTCTTGCAATGGTCTTGCAATGGGGGACTATGCAAAACAGTGTTGTGCTTTTGTTGAGCAAGAGATCACGTTTCCTGTACTACACAGCAATGGACTTCTGAGCTCATCACAGATGAGTCCAGTTAATTTCCAGTAGCAGCAGTTACCAATAACAGAATAATGAGAGCAACTTGGGATATTTGTTGATCTGCTAAGAATAACGCAACACATTAACCATCCAACATTGTTAAAAGACACAGTTACAGAGGTAGTGGAATCTTTGTATTGCTATGGATCTCTCAAGGTAGTCATTTTTACCTGCATGGAAGGACTGGTGTGAAATACCGGGATGAGATCCGTAATTGATTCGTCTGCTCATATGTCACTGCTGTTGGTAATGAATTCATTCCATTGTATGATAATTCACGGTCTCACCAATGTGTGTGTTTGTTGAGGACTATCTGAGGAAAGGATTATTTTGTGAATTGTTTATATAAATAAAAGGGATTAATTTTAAGAAAACTTATGCAAAAAAACGATAGTCATTACAATTTTCTCAAAAACGACCATTTATATAGAAACTGGCGAAAATGTGCAAAAATCAATCTTTCGCAATTTCGTGTGTACGTTTCGTAACTTATAGTTGATCCCCAATGGTGGCAATTTTGCTGACAATATCCAGGAAAATCTAGAAATATCCAGAAAAAGAAGTGTTCCGATTCGCTTAGGTGAAAACACTTGAATGATAGGAAATGGATTTGTCACAGCTGATGTAGCTAAGCGTCAAAATTTACGTTTTAGTTCGGTCCAACGACTGGAGATTTTTTTTTCTAGAAGACATGTTCAAATCAACCACTAGTTACAACATCTGTGGTAGCACTGTTATCTATTTATTTCGGACAAAAGGAGATGAAACACTTTACTGGGCCTTAACTCGTTGTTAATCATTTTTTTTCAATCAGGAACAATAATCTCCACTACTACTCCACTAAACGCCAGAACAATTGACATAATTGTGAAGAGTTCATATTGGACAAGAGAATACGCTTCCTGGACCAGACAGCAATCAGGTGTCTGGTCAAGGAAACGTATTTTTCACAGATGAGTCCAAGAACATACTGAAAAGTGATTCAAGGCATCAGTTAACTGGAGGGAACAACTAACCATATACAACCAATCCAACAATGTTGACAGGCACAATCACAGAAAAGGTATAATCAAGTTTTGAACAGAACCCTCCCTCTCTCTCAGTGTGGTCCCACTGATATACAACAACGCCGCTACTATTAGCAATGAATTCATTCTGATGATGATAATGCGAGAAGTTCAAATGTGGTGACTTTTGAGAAATATCTTGAAAATTATATTTTGGAGCAAATAGAATGATTAGCTCAATCCCCAGACTTCAGTGTATTAAAGCCTATTTCGGACTCTCTTACTAGACATGTTATTGCTTTGTCCTCCCTTAAGGTAATTATATGAGTTTGAATAATGGTTACAATGTGTCTGGGCTTCGCTTACCATTCTGGTACCTGAAAATTTAACTGACAACATGGAAATTCGATGACTTTAATGCATTGGAGTTGAGGTAGACACAGATTAAAATTCGTTTTGGAATCGGTCTCACGTAATTTTTCATATTAAACTGTGATGTTCAATTTTCTTCATGAATAGAATTTAGTGAAGAATGCCTTTTATTTTTAAATCAAGTTTGAATGATACTCGCATAATTTTTAAATATAAGTAGGAAAGTTCCCACACAAACTATTAGTGATATTTAGTAAGTGATACGTAACATGTTTTAATAATTTTGGTTTCTTATTTTTTTTAATTTTAACTATTTTATTTATATTTATAATTTGGGTAAATGAACAAAACTTTCTTAAATTTTACTCAAATGTTAGCTTTATATTTTTACTTGTATTACACTATAATCTTTAGAGTTATGCGTAATATTTTTTTCTTTTACACCAAATACATTGGTCATAGGCCCTTATTGTTATGACAGAAACAAAACTTTGTATATTATTAGATTTTCATCCACTATTAAAAACGTTTGTAATAATTTTCAGAAAGAGAATCAATAAAAATGATCCTGCGTCTCAAAACATATCAATCCTTCTTCGACAAAACTTTCAAAAAGCAACGCACTAAGAAATAAGATAGAAATCTTTACTTGCATTTAACTGATCTCACATCCGAAGGAAAGTGGCGATGACAAATGTCAAGAAAAATAGATGGAGCTTTCATCTGACAATATTTATTTATCACCACGGTAAACATTGGCTTTTGTTCGCACAGAACAATACTCCCGGATAACAAAACATTTTAACTCTACCAGCCAGGACAATATTATATTCACAGTATCGACATTTGTATGTGTGAGATGCATTTCAGCTGAATTGTCCGATAAACAAGAAATTTCCATTTCCGAGATTGCGATTGGGGGTGAAAATTCATTTCACTTCTTTGCCGACGAAAAGGAATTGGAAAAGAAAACAAAATTAGAGCGTTCAAGAAACGCCCTAAGGCATCCAGGCGTTAATTCAGAGCAAACAATGAAGCGGAATGGAATGAAAAGAGGCTTAAGTCTGCGTTTTCTTTGGAAATTTGTTCAGTATAACATGTCATATTCGTCCCAAACGATCAATAAAATTGCTGCTCAGTTATCAAAACTGTTATTTGAAGCATTTGATGTAACTGCAAATCATTTAAAATCCTACTATTGACTCCATCCCCATTTCTAGTTACAAATTAATTTCCTTAAATGACTTGTTATACTCATTATTTTGAAATATGTATCATCACTAAGTATTTCTACCATCTTATAGCCCCGATAATACGCCCTTTTTTATAAACAGAAAAATCTATTGAATATCGGAAGGGACTTAGAATAAAGTTGTGACTCCCTCTGTCTACTCTCTGACCCGGCTAAAGGTGTGGGAGGAAGTGAAGGACGACTCGACATGATACTTTTTAATTATTTATTCAACACACTGGTTATCACAGACAAAATTCAATTAACCAAATAGGTTGAGATGTTTCCCAGAAAAGAACAGGGGTTTTGCTACGAGAGTCGCGAGTTCGGAGAATACTCCATCTTTTATGAATCAATCTTTAACTTTAATGTATGATTTATACTGTAGCTATGTGTCTAATTGTCACTTAAATCTATTTAACAATTTAAAGCTCGAAACGCGCTATCAATATGACTAATACCTGATCTGTAGATATTCTTCCTTTCTTCTACTTCTTAATATTTCAATCTCCTGGCAACTTCAGTTAAACATCAACTCTTCTCGATCCATCTATCCATCTATCTTGCAAGCAAACTTATACTATATATAATAGACCTAATCTGCATATCACGGATTCTTCTTCAGAAAGGGTTGTTAATATTCATAGCCCAAAGATTTCCCAAGAGGGTTAATGGAAGGACGCGTAGATCCGTCACAGATTTATAAATTGATTATTACCAAGCATTTTGATCAAATTTTTAAAATAAGCCATCTCTCTCAAAATACAATTGGAAAGACTTCAATTTAAGAGAAACCTTGAAATTGATATTTAAGTCAATTTTTTAACCAAATGTAAAAGAAATGTATTTACGAATATAAATAAAAATGTAGAAGAAAATATCAAATAACAGTACTAGAATGGTACAAGTTCATATGTACAGAAAAAACGTTGTAATAATACAAAATACAAGATTCATTTTTCAAGAATATAAAACAAATTAAAATGGGATAGAACTTATTTTCAAAAATCTAATGTAGATGTTCTATGCTCTTGAATTAACGAAATAATCATTTCATTTGTATGTTTTACTAAAAATATTTTTTGCAGTGTGAAAAAGGCTACTAAGCTATATGTTAAATGCTACACGGAGAAAAAATAAATACTCAAAAATGACTACATGGACATACTCAGTTTGAAATGAGTTTGTTTGTATCAGATTTGAACGCATGCCTTTACAAATATGAGACATTACATGTACTCAAAATTTCAAAAAATGGTTAATTAACACTATCAAACAAATTAAAAAGATATTCAGGATTAAAAAAGTTTTTTTAATATACTGGCTACATATTTTAAAGATTGGGGTTCAACAACAAATTTAGTTCTCATAAATCTTCCGAACTATTTTTCGTTTCTACCACGCTACCCGCGGACGAACACATGAGTACTAGATTGTTTTGATTTTGTAAGGCTTTTATAGGATTTTAGCGAAAAAATGTGATTATCTGGCTTTTTTCTGCGGATTACTTAAAAAACAAATTTAAGAGGTATGTGGCTACGTTTGGAGCATTTTATTGAAACATAAATTTTCAACTAAAAAAACACTTTTTTCTTTAAAAAGGGTGTGCATAGAACTAGGAATTAAGGTTCAAGTGTAGTATAGTGTAGTTCAAGTGTAGTCAAGTGTAGTTCAAGTGTAGTACCCTTGGCGATGTCAAATTTTTTTGGTGACAAAATCGATCGCCAAGCTACTTCACTTAGCGATAGGTTTCCCGAAGCCAGAATGAATTCGTTATCTAACCAATAATATCTATATAAAAATCGAAAGGGCCCTCTCCCCTATACTACACTTGAGTCAGGAATTAAAATACAATTCCACAAAATTTTAAATTATTTTGGATAGATTGGGAATTTTTAGTTAAAAATTGCAGTTACAGTAAACCTTGTATTGAAAATTCTAATTAATATATTCAAATAATATTAAAACTGCTCACAAATAACATCATTATCTGTGCCTAAAGCGATAAGATTTACATTATTTTTTTGAAATTGGTCAATTTTTTAAAAAAAAGCATGTTTTTTCTCACAAATTGTATGTGCAATAAAATGCATAAATACATACACAGAGATTATAGTCCATAATACAAATAAAATAAAATAAAAGTTTTCTTAAAATGTTAATTCAATGTCTTAAAAAGAAATCCATTTGTGAACTTTACCGTGAAGCCAAAAAACATAGTTTCTCAGACAATGCTTTTAAAGATTTAAATACAATATGAAAAATGTTCTACTAGTTGTACATTTCTTAAATTCACCATATTTATAGCTCAAACTCTTTAGCTTCATGTTTAACTAATTTTCAACCCTTTTGCTGTTTTCTGGAGAGTTTTATAGATTATAAAAATTGTCGAGTTTAGTAAAATTTTCATGAAAAATTGCAATTAGGATCTTTTACACAAAATTCTAATGAATGTATTCAAATAATATTATACAGTACATAAATAATGGAACATCTTATATATTAGGAATTAAAAGATATGTATTACTTTTAAAAGTTTTTTTAAATATGCCAAATTTTATGCAAAAACTCGATTTTTAACAAAATTAATGATATTTTTTACATTTAAATGCAATGAAGTACATAAATACAGTGAACCCCAAAAGTGTTCGTACGCTTGCAGTTTCCTATAAAATTTAATGATTCCGACTAATAAAAATTAATGTATAGAAATTGTAATTTTTTTATGATATCTGCAACTTGTTCTTAATGGAATGACATAATTATTTTTTAAAAATAGCATAACTATTATTTTTAAAAATTAATAATCAAAAAGCTCCTGAAAAATTACGCCACTAAAGTCTTAGAACACTTAACAAAAATCTCAACATAGCTTTAAATATTGTATTTCTTTCTTAATTTAGAACTTATATAGGCTATCTTTTAGTGTCCACAACAACTTTTGGACATCTTGATATAGATTTAATGAGTTTTTGTAATTTCTGCATCGATTTACCTCCGTGCTTCTGTGATTATTATTTTACTTCCCATTATGTGTTTATGTCATGTTTTTTTATTTTAAATCTAGTTCTCCCCAAATATGCTCTGCTGGGCTAAATAAATTGATTGAGGAGGAGTTTTCACAAAATTTTGGCCAGTTAAAAAGACATCAGCGGTGTACATTGAGAGCAGTACGCTTGGCTTCATTATCCTGTTAAAATATGAAGTCGTGTTCAATATCAAATTTTGGACAGACAATTTTAAAATTTCTCTTTAAAATATTTGACTAGAGCTCATGATTCTCAATACCATCAAAAATTACCTAATTCTGTGGCTGATTTACGCCCCCACGCAAGAACACTTCCACTTCCATGGTTCATTCATCCAACTAGATTCTTGTGACTTAAGTTTCAGAAAATTCAAATTGACAGGAAAGTAATTGGGATGACAGAAAATTCAACATTTTTGGTTCTGATGGGCATATAATAGTTTTAAAGGAAAAAATGAGGCATTTAATCCAGTGAATTTATGTGGAACAAGAGCTCCTCCACCTCCATGATTCAACACAGAGGTGTTCTTGCGGGGAGGGGGGGTGTAAATAGGCTTCAGGAATTAGGTAATTTGGTATTTTTTGATGGTATTGAGAATCATGAGCTCTATTTAAATATTTTAAAGAGAAATTTTAAATTATCCTCTCAAAATTTGGATATTTCAGACGACTTCATTTTTTTAACAGGATAATGACGCCAAGCGAACTGCTCTCAATGTACACTGCTGGTGTCTCTATACCTGTACCCAAAAGTTTGAAAACACCTCCTCAATCAATTTATTTAGCCCAGCAGAGCATATTTGGGGAGAACTAGATTTAAAATAAAAAGAAAACATGACATATAAACACATAATGGGAAGTAAAAACAATAATCACAGAAGCATGGAGGAAAATCAATGCAGAAATTACAAAAACTCAATAAATCTATATCAAGATGTCCAAAAGTTGTTGTGGACACTAAAAGATATCCTACTAAGTTCTAAATTAGAAAGAAATACAATATTTAAAGCTATGTTGAGATTTTTGTTAAGTGTTCTAAGACTTTAGTGGCGTAATTTTTCAGGAGCTTTTTGATTAT
The DNA here is from genome assembly GCA_019973975.1 of Trichonephila clavata. Lineage (NCBI taxonomy): Eukaryota > Metazoa > Arthropoda > Arachnida > Araneae > Nephilidae > Trichonephila > Trichonephila clavata. The sequence goes on from BMAO01005910.1 coordinate 68,603, forward strand.
GAAATTTTAAAATAATAGTTATACAATTTTTAAAAAATATTAT
>BMAO01005911.1:0-112334 GCA_019973975.1 Trichonephila clavata
AGAACTTACATTCCTTATTCCCAGTAACTCGGCTAGATGTGTGGCAGGAACTAAATTATCAGACGTCATGATGAACTTCAATTATTTATTTATCTCTATATTCAACACAGACACAAATACCACTCTAATTAAGATAAATTTGATCAATTAGAGGACGAAGGTGAGACAAGATATCATGGGTATAATATATACGATTATGAAAATCTAACCTTACGATAACTTATACAAAACTTGCTTTAATTTAGAAGCGCGCTAGTAATTTAACTCTCTAACTTCTACTTGAATAAGGTCACAGTATCAGAACTCTTGTAATCCTTTACTCTTTTAGACGTGGCAAACACTTCTCCAATAGTGGAACTAAGCGCTTTCCGAATATTCCAACCTCTCGCGTAGTACACTGTTTACGTATACGTACTACTGCCGGTTTGCTAGCTTCTCATCTATTCACTTCACATCCAAACTATCCTCACTTCACTAACCTTCAATTCTCACTTCACTAACTCTCAAAACTTGCGAATTCAGAATATATATAGTAAACTTAATTTTCATAACCATCTTTCCTATTCTCGGAGAAAGTTGGTTGAAAAAATGATGGTCCAAAAGGAATCCCCAAGGGGTTGGTGGAAGGAACCGTATAGATCCGTCACAATATATATGTGTACTATATATATGTACTAATATAAAAATTAGTACATTTATAATATTGTACTATAATAAAATAAAGTAAGTTTATAGACAGATTGTAAATCCTACAAAGCAAAGAATGGAAGAAAATGGATTTGTAACCTATAAAAATCCGCCAAAATAAAAGTAGAAAATGACCAAAATGGAAAACTATTTTGTTTTCTTAAGCTATCACTGACAGTGAAATAGGATTAAATTTGATTTACGGGATCTAACAATACTCTATAGCAGAAATTTCCGGCAAGATAGTGCAAAAATAAATGAAAGAAAAAACTTAGAATAAAAAATGAAGTTATGCTTAAAAACACACGCATAAACTATAGTACATTATAAAAAAATAAATTCAAATGAATTTTCTTTGAAAAATTTAACAATGATAAGTATTGAAGCAAACAATAAACCAACATTAAGATCATAACTTACCAGGATTCTTAGAGATCTCGAATAAACAAAATATAAGAATGCCTGTGTCTACTGCATGAACACCAACTGCATGATGATGTTACTATCTGTAAAGTCTGCCTACATAACTCTCAATTTAACTATGGCACCATCTACATGACTCAATAGTAATGAATAACTAAAAACTATTTTAAGTAAATAGAATAATTGAAGAGCAATTGATGAAATACATATATATATGCTACATATGTTCCACATTAAGAAATTAAAGGTACAGAAAAACAATCTGAGATAAAAAAATATTAAAGTAAAAGGAAAATAATATTAGTAAATGGAAATGGAAAAACTTTAAAAAAAATTTCAAAATAAATGTACTTCAGATTTTATTCCAAACTTTAATTAATTAATTTATTTTTCAAAATGAGCTGTGAACTTGAATTAAATCATATATGTCACTTTTTAAAATTTATCTTTCTATATAACATGCTAAATTTTTGGACATTTATAAAAAGAAAATAACTAGCTTTGAAGAATATTATATTAGTAAGCTTAATTTTTTATAAAAAATTTTATGTTCAATTGTAATTTTTAAATACAGAAAAACTGTTATTTTTGTGTAATTTAACTGCAAGAATTCATTATGAATATAATATTACCAAAGTTTTCAATCCTGTACTTTTCTGAAATTTATAATTGAAAAAGTTTAATATTTAAATTTTAAGTAAATAATAAACACACACACAGCGTTTTTAAATGACATTTTTAAACGCATGCTTTTTCTGAAAAAAAAAATACTTCTAAATCTGAATTTTGAAAATTAAGTTTATGCTTCTTTTAAATATGGATGTATATTTAATTTAATATATTTTTCAGCGAAAAAAATGCGATTAAACTAGTACTAAAATTAAATTTAGAAATTAAGCATCAGATATATAAATAGCCTTTGTTTTACTCCAGGATTTAGTTTATCTCGAATCAAGCTAATTTTAAATATTTCTAAATTTTAACAATCCGATTCAGAGGAATGATAATCAGAAGCCTGAGGATAGCAAATCACCCTACAACATGGGTTCACAAGCCACATTTAGTTGGTTAAGAGTGCAATAAATTATAGCTAAGGGTCAAGCGAATGCGGAGATTTGGAGCTCCACTGGTGTGGTATGGAAGTTAGGAGAGGAGGTACCAGCTCAGGTATCGTCCTCGTCAGTTGACTATGGTTCAAAATTATGATGTCTGTCGCCAAATGCCCTTGTTTAGCTGAATAGAGCGACGTTACTATTTACTCACTCACTATAGAAGTAAAATACAGCTTAAGGTATCCGAACCCGTTGAAAATGATCAAATTCAGTCAAGACAGATATTTTTGCTTTTTATTTTATTGAATAGAGCTATCTTTTGACTTAACGAAACATACTTTGTTTTGTTTCTACACTACCTACAGGCCAAGTTACAATCAATTTTATAAATTTAGAAAAACCAGAAGTGGGTTTTTGATCTACCAGAAGTGGGCATTTAAATTGCTCAAAATCTATCATGGCGAGTCTGATAACTCAAAATATTACGAATGTATTTCTATAAAACTTTTTGAACCTGATATTTATGTTATTTTCTAGATAATGTACTAAAATATTTCTTATTGTATGAATACTTTTTGAGTTATGGCTTGTTATTTAAATAATGGTTTCATAAAAAATGTAACATTTCTTATAATGTTTGCTCAATAAGCTCTAAAATTTTCAAATTTTAATAAAAAATCAAAATTTTAGTACATTTTCTACATAAATGCATCTAATTTGTTTTAGTAATACTTTTACTAATATATATTTATTACTTTTTTCTCTAACTGCTTTCAAGTTTTTCAAAAATATTGCTAAAATTTCACTTATAGTTGTGATTTTTGTGAAATTCAAGTAATTTATTTTAAATTTTGTTAGTTTAATAGTAATATTTATTGGTATTGAGTCCTAAAAGAGTATTTATAATGTTTTAGTATGCTATTTTGTTGAAAAGTACTCCACACGTGTTCGGATACCTTAAATCTTGTTTAAAGATTATGCAATTTTTTCTTTTCTCAAGGAGTCATCGCAGATAATACTGGCCACTTAGACCACCACCACCAGAACTTATGGTTCATGCACGGTTGTGCACCACAACATTTTTTGCCCACGGCGCGTAAGCATGCACATGCTTCATAGCCCGGAAGGTGGATTTGGTGCAGTGGACCTGTCTTTGCCCTCCATACTCCCTGGATCTCAGTCCCTTGGATTTCGTCGTCTGGGGCCACCTGAAATCTCCTTTTTTCAAACACAGGAGGCAACACAGAAAGATTTCACGGTATGAGTTCGTCACTTCAGCTGACATTGTCAGCAAACCACAATTGTTTCAACGCCTCCGAGAATCTTTCGTCCATCATTGCCAGCTGTGGTATGACTTACGCGGCAGCAACTTCAAACAGTTCCTGAGATAACCACTTGTCGTTCACTCGTCGTCACCTGTGATGCATTGCTCGTATTGTAAACAAGCCTTACGTGTAATAAATTTATTTTTTACTTGTTATTGCACCTTTTAATTCCACTCGATATCACACCGTTCTTAACAGTAATTGTGAATTACTCCGACTAAACGTTACTTGCAAAATAAATTGAAACACAATTGTGACTTTCAAAAATGATTTTCCAGTTTTGAATTTTAAAAGGTAGTAAGCAATGGCGTTATGGAATGTTAGGGTCACCCTTCAATTTCTGACTTAGGACCCAAGCCGGAACTTACAAAGGATTACAAAACCTTAATATATATGCCATAACACCAGACGTACTTGGTGTCAATCAGGTTTGAGGGGAAGGGGTGCTGCGGGGGTGTACGTTAAACTACTGATAGAAATTTTAAGAATCACCATAAATAAAAATTAATTAGACTAACTAAGCAGTAAGCTAATTCTTATTTCAGGCAAATTAATCCAAGTGAAAAATAAAGTTTATTTGAATTGTTTTATCATATACATACAATGCATTTCCACGCAATGCATTTGTATGAAAAATATTCTCTGGCACATACACATGTGTATAGCTGTGTGCGTAAGTTAGAAAGAATGAAATGAAGAGAAAATACATTTAAGCTACACATTAAAAAATAACTATTTTCATCGTTATAAAAATAAAGTTATGGTAGAAAAAATAATTCTTGCATCACAAAATCAGAAAAATATTACATTTTTCTTACTGCCTCTGATTTCCTGTTTCTCAAAAGCCCTTCTGAAATATTATGAAAAATAAGTTAAAAAATATATTTCATGGTTATATGAATTTAGAAGATTAAAAGAAAAAGAATAATTACGAAGAATTTCCTCGTTTTGCTCAAGAAATTTTTACTGGGGAAAGAAAACTAATAAGCGCACTCAGAATTTTTTTTTCCAAATTTCAAATAAGAAGTTGCAATTTGTTTTCAAAACAGAGAAAAAATAATAAATAAATTATTTCTTTTTTAAAGTAACATATTTTCGAAATAATATTCTAACGCATAAAAAGAGTAAATTCTTTGGAATTAAATGTACTTTACTAACTCTTTAAATATGTAAGATTTTATTTTAAGAAGGAAACATTTTAAAAGAAAGTGTAAGTGAAAAAAAAATATTTTTAAAAACCTTGCCAAGCGAGGCATAGAAGCTACTTATAAATTTATGCAAATATTTCAGGTAAAAGGGAAATTTTATGCATGCTATATCAATGTGTGTTATTATTTGAAGTAAATTCCCCATATAAATTCCCTAATTAAAACTTTACTTTTGTAAAAAGAGTAACAGCATTTTTCAAATTTTTTTTTATACAAAAAAATTAAAATGCACTTTACATTTTTATTTTTCTCTTAAACACAAGCCCACACACAAATTCTTACCTGAGTATTCATTAAAAGAATTAAGTGAGGTTCTTAAAATATCTTAATTGATTGTTTTTTCATCAGGTACAAATGTCACAAATGAGCAACGTAAGCCTTTTTTTTTTTTTTTAAATATGCGACTTTTTATCGTAGTATTATTCGGAATTAAAAATTCAATCCACGTATAGTGTTTTCTTACTATAAATAAAACTTTTAAGATAACAGACTAAGTTTGGGGAATCATGTTTTTACATTATTATATAAATGCACCATGTTTGGATATATATTTAATGTCCCTTGTTTTATAGTATACAATTAATACGTCCCCGAACTTACCTGATAGATGGGAATGAGTTATATCCACGTAAGTCAGGATATAATTTTGCATATAAATAAGTATAAATTATTTTTAGTTGGGGTCGGAGACGAAAGAAATAAAGAATTTAGAAGAATTAAAAGTTCGTTGAAAGCTTAGATAACACAAATACAAAATTGCAAGCCAAAGAACACGAATTATTGTAGAACGTTTCATAAATTCTAACGAAATAGTCTGTCGGCTCACAAAATATTCTTTCTCTCTCAAAATTTCTTCGTAGCAGCATACTATTAGTTTTGCTCCCCTTGTTTTTGAAAAAATACGCTCCTTGTTGGAGTGCAGATTTTGGAAAATTTCAAAACCTTCTTCAATTAAATTGAGACCTTCTGTCAAAAATTTCCAACCATCATTCTATCTTCTGATTGAATTGGATCTAAAGTCTCTAATTCTTCAATGAATTGCTCTTGCTCATTCATTTCTAAAATCTCATCAGTTATCAACTCCTGATTGTGTGGATCTAGAATTTCTTGAACGTCATCATTATCCACTCTTATATTTGGCTGGCAAGATCGAAAACTTCTTCAATCACATTATCAATTTCATCAGGCTTTGGTACTACTGATTTCACTAGAGTTTCAGTAATGAAAGAAAAATTAACACAATCTGACGAATTTACAAGGTTTCAAAATCGCGTAACTCTGGGTTCCCGTAAGCCGGGGTAACGTAAGTCGAGGTATTGCTGTACACTAGTGCTTCTCAAACTTACAATTTTGGCGACCCAATATTCAATCATAATTTTCATCGCGCCCCCCTTTAATCCAATAACAATGAATTGAATTCACTAATACTATACCTTGATGCTAAAGCTACAATACAACATAAACCTCTTAAGGGCATTCATAAACGTCGTCTCACTCAGCCAAAGCGTTATTTCTACTGAACGTATATATACGTCTCTCAGAAGTACAATCTTTTCTGTACACTGCTATTCATAAAATTATTATGAAGGTAATGGAATGCATTAAATGGGACTTGACAGTTTAGTGAGGGATTAACTTATATTTCAGAGGATTTTCTTATTAATCTTTTTCTTCCCTCTCCCCCCCCCCAAATATATCACATACGCATACCTACTTAGAAAACAACAGTGGCATTGGGGAGGGAATTGCGTAACTTTTAACTGGCAACCAAGGAATTAATTATAAACCGTACAAATTATCAAGGCAAGTGTTAATTTTTGTATACAATTTTGTATATGACAAGAGCATGGGGCACTAGAAATTATTAAATTTGTTCTTAACTTAGTATTGCTTAATTAATAATAAGATACATTGTATTGTGCACATTTATACTGATATAAGTGAATTATATCAGTGTAATTTTTTTTTATTATGTCAGAATGTATTTGTTTAGTATTCATTTCAGCAAATTAGTAATTTTCTAAAATAATCTTTAGTTTTCGACTTTTCAATAGGCTCGCCCCCCCAAGGGGGCGCCCCTCACAGTTTAAAAAACGCTGATGTACACAAAGAATTATTATTATTTGCTTTTAGAATTATTATTCTAATACAAAAAAAAATAAATAAAATGCAATTTTTCAGCAAAAACTGAAGGATGAGATATCTTATATAAAAGCATTCTTTTTCTTAAGGAACATGTTTCTATAATTGTAATTGTTTGCCTATATATAGCTAAAATATTTGAAGAAAGCCTGAAATACGGGTTTTGAAAAAAAATCGCATTATTTTCAGTTTTGATCATTTGAAATAAGAAGTTGTGTGTTTATGTCAAAATTTCTCTACTTTGTGATGAGTTAGAATATGAATAAATCCACTTCTAAGCTATATATTTCAAAAATCCTAATTCAAGCTCTGTACAGTAGTTTTAGCTATATTAGGTAAAGTATTATTTTTAAAAAATCATTTATATTAAAAGAATATTTTGAAAATCTGCAATTCTTTACTTCATTATTATTTTTTTTTGCCAAAAAATTTAATTTAAACAATTTTTTCTTGTAGTAATAATTTTAAAACAATTTTATGTGTATATTCTAATTTAAATGAAAGTAAATATTAATGAAATTAATATTCATTTGTACATATTTTTCAAAACAATGGTTCTGAATGTAGTTGGATAACTTAAACATTGATAACTTAAAAACTGCATAACAATGTATATTTATTTAAACAAATGTTCTTAAAAAACTAATAAATTTTATAATAAATCCTTGAATATCTATGTTTATAATTCAATGTCAACATACAGGGCGGCCAAGAGACTAGAAGTCATACTGTGCATGATATTTTAATGTGTTATTTGAATCATGTGAACTATTGATTGCTCAGTATGTTGTTATTCGTTATATTATGCACTTACTACTTTTAAATAGGAATAATAACATATTAGTAATTTACTTTTGTGTAAGTATTGGTACTTTTGTATTCATACGGGACCTCTTGACTATACTGTACTTAGTACATCCTTTTTGTTTTAATTTATTCTAAAAATATTAAATGAAATTTAATGTAACCGACTACCTTAAAACTATGAATTTTGCCAAAAATTGACAAATTTTTTATGACTTTTTTATGAGTCATCTTATTAGCTTTATAAAAATACCTAGTTTATCATTTTCCGTTTACTAGAACAAAAACTACAAGTGTTTTAGTAAAAGCCGATGCCATAACTTTAACCAAGATGTCCTTCTTTAAAACGCCTTTTACTCGAAATGTGATTTTTTGAAAATAATCAAACGGGGTCAGCGACTGCTAAGAAAGTTTTGAACATAATTAACTGAAATTTGTTCTGTAAGTTCTGTATAATAGAAGAAGTGTTTTAACCTTCAGATTTATCCATCACTGTTTTATTACAAAATTTACTGTCCCTTATGTAGATATAATCACTGTCTTTTTAAGCATTTTCTTATAGTAACCAAAATAAAGTGCTCTAGTTTTTGTAAGAAAGAAAATATCTCTTATCCTGAGGTCATTTTAAAATTGAATAACATAGCAACACATTAGATTTAAAAAATTGAAAATTTGTTCATAAGCCTTTGGTGCAGAATGGGCCGCGTTTATGCTATTTTTTGTTAATTTTTACCTATTTCTTCCCATTTTAGTAATAATAATTTATTTTTCTCTTTTTAATTTTAGCACATTTTTTTTGAAAATGCACAAAACAAATCTAAAAATAACAAACAAAAAAATCCCCATATCTCCTTTTAAAAAAAAAAAAAAGTTGTCGCAACCAGTTGGGTAAAATACATTTTTCATCAACATTTTAAGGACAAGTGTACTGATTCGCTGTCTTCTGTCATTCTATTTTGAACAAATACACACAGAAACAGTTGATTAAAAAAATTAAAACTAGTTCAGGGATGGCGAATCAGTGGCACGCGTGCCATTGGTGTCACATGACACAATATTTTTGGCATGCCAGTGATCAAAATGATTTGCATTTTATTAAAAAATTTCAAAGCTCACTATGAACTATTTCGAACAAACTCGAGAATTGGTTGCGGGGCGGCGGAGAGCACAATCGTTTGTCTTGCCTTAGTTACGTCGTAGCTTTGCTTACGATGTAAAGTTTGTGTTTGCATAGCATAGTCAACTTCATCGACGCAATTGTATTTTAAAGTTTATATCTGTGTTATATTTATAATTTTTAACTGTTATTTAACATAGATAGTCAGCAAAAGAACAAAAAGTGCAAGGCAGTAAGTGTAATAGAGAATTTCAAATTTGGTGGACCGATAAACATGGCATTATTTGTAAAAGTGACAAAGCGGTGTGTGTTTTATATTCTGGAAAGTGGTATGCAGAACATCGTCTGTAAAACGGTATTTTAAAACTATTCACAAGCCCTCTTGTCAAAAAAAGTGAACCACAGTAAAAGTAATTAACTGCTTAGAAACCGTTTAACAGATGACTCAAACTCAGCCTGTATTCTACAAAAAGTAACATATTACAACCCCAATATAAGTTATTTGTCATCCCTAATCTGCAACAACAGAGGTCATATTAATGTTACTTTAATTTGAATTTTATGTAGAACTAAAAAATCAATAGCTATACAGTGCAAAAGGTATATTTTCGTTGTAAATGGGGTCTTGTGTTGTAGTATTTAGTTTTATTATTTTGCCAATAATCACAAGTCAACATTATTTGACGGTCCATCTATACCTCATTAAACACTGTTTTAGAAAAAATGGCGCGTTGATCCATAAAGGTTCGCCACCCCTGAAATAGTTAATACGTACTTATTTTCTTTTAAGCTTCATTTAACTTCAATGGTAATAAAATTATATGGGAAATAGATATGAGAAAGTGTAGAATTTTCCCATTTTGTTCTTGTGGGAAAATATTTTATGTGTAAAATTGATTCATTTTTTTTAGTTGTTAGCTTAAAACGTTTTTTGTTTTAACATAATTGAAAAAGAAAGTTTAATTACTTGCTTTTAGTATATTCAAAATATTTTGAAAAAAAATTATTGATTTTAAGTAGTATATTTTATTGCCAAAAAAACTAGAAGGAATATTAAAAATGTCTGCAAAAAAAGACAAAAAAAAAATTTACAATCTGGATAATCATCCTAAGCAAATTCCTATGGAAATGTATTCCCATAATTAGACAAATTGCAATTGATGAAAAACATTTTATCGGTTGTAATTAATTCAAATTACATGCAGTTATTCTGCATTATAAGATTAATTAATTTAAAAATATTAAAAAGAGTAAGTCATTATCATATATATTCGGTTTAAACTTGCTTTTATGTATTAAATGATGCATCGTCAGTATACTTTGTAAAAATAATATGTGAGTGTTCTTTCATAAAAGTTATTTTTTAATGTAACAATCATAGATCTGAATGTTTAGAAAAAATGTTTTTCTCACTTATTTTATTTTTGTAAATAACTTTTTCACAGAAAGAACTGTAGTTTTTCTAATTGTTATAGTGAAAAAGAAACACTATGTGTTTTTCTGTTTTATAATTAAAAAAAAACTGTTTTTAATTCCGTTTCCCTGTTATTGCAAAACGCTTTAAAAAGAATTTAGACATTTAACTGAGTATTTACAGTCACGAAGGCATCGTTTCAGGATCATTTAATCATGTAGGATGTTAAACTATTTTAAGTGATTATTAATTGACTTCGTTTTGAGTGGGAAATTTTGAAACTCTATCTAAAAAGGGGACAATTCTTGCAGATTTGAAATATTTAAGGTGGTTACCTAAGTTTCTAAATTAATGTTTGACTGAAATTCAATTTTTTAAAAATAATATTTGCCTTTTTGTGTATGAAAACAACAGTCGAGCAGCGAAAAAGAAAAAAACAATAATAAGATAGAGAACGACGAAAGTCCATGCTGTAAAAGTGGTGAATTTTAAATATTTGACATTAAGCATTACTTTAGTAAAATAAGAATATAAAGATTAAAGTCTTTTTTATGAAGATTGGATTTTTTCTCCGTCAAAGCTGTGTTACTTAATACCTGATACCTCAAAAATTTATGAATACATTTCTTTCATATTTATTTAAAGTATGATAAGGACAGCAAACTAAGGAGTTAGCTCAATAGCTTTTAGTAGCTCTAGTAATCAATAGTTATTTCATTAATAGCTTATTTTTATTTTTGACAGTTTATTTTTACGATCACCGTACATTTTATAAAATTTTCTACAAGAAAATAGGCAATAAACCTTAACTTTTTGGTAACTAAATAAATTTTAGATTTTTAGTTCATTGCTTTTATAACTATTTTAAATATGTTGAGTAAAAAATTAATTTAAATATGTAGCTTCGAGTTCCTTGTAGAGTGTTTTGAATTCCAGTATAATTTTCAAATTTTGCCTAAAATACCTCATTTCAATAAATTTAAATTGTAATGTAATTTCCTATTTAGTGCTTTCTATTATGTCATAAGCACCAACAAACTGACAAAATTACTAATCTCATTGCATTTTAGAAAACTTTTCTCCACGCATATGTCGTACGTAGGACCATTATGTCCGAAATGTAGCTGTTCCTCTTAACTTTCGGATTTACTCTAAAACGATTTAGGATCACTGATTGATCTGAAATTGCACATTAAGTAAGTGAAATTTTAATTTATAGGATCTTGAAAATACAAACCTGGAAAATACTTTAAAAAGTTAGATCTTTGTATTTAGGGTTGTGTTTTGTTTGATCTCACCTTAAATAAATTAATAACGAACAGAGACAATTTAATGATATTAAATATCATTAAGATTCTTTCTAGCATTTTTATGTGTAGTTTTTATCTTTTTGAGGTAATAAGTATGCGCTCTTAATTTTATTTTAACTATAAAAAGAAATATGTACGGTTTAATATTAATACCAAATGTTAAAACATTAAAAGTATTAATAATAAACATTAAAATGAAAATACACATACACACGCACAAAGTATAATTCGGCGTATAATGCGCACCTTTAACACAAAAATAAGATCAAAATTTGCTGGTACTACTTTATACGCCGCATATACGAATGATAGTTTCAAAAATAAGGAACAAATGTGTATAAAAAATATCAGATTCCTATCGGCATCTAACTACAGTTTATTCAAAATAAATGACATATTTTATGAATTTTTATTTTTGGACAACATCAAAAATCTTCATATTAGTCTTCCGTTATATCTTCATACATACATCATTGATTTCTGTTTCATTTTTTCACCATTACTGTTCTCTGGTCCATAAATTTTAAAAAAAATCATTTTCTATTCCATTAGGATAGATAAAAATATTATATTTTTAGATAATTTTGCAATTATGACAGGTTTAATTTCATTCTATTCTTTATTTATTTACTTATTTTAGTTATTTACTTTAATTATTTTCAATAGACTTCAGAAATATAACAGCATTGCACATGCAAATGAAAATTTGCTTTTATGTTAATTAACTGCACTATTCTTCAGTTAATTTACCTATTAAGGCAGGGTTTCTCAAAATGTAGCCCCCCCCCCCCGTACAAAAGCATGATATCCCTGCGTCGGGTTATCGAAAAGTCGAAGATTTATCGAAAGAAACATTTTTAAGTAATAAATGATAGCTTAAAAGACTAAAAAAATACATGATTTTATAGTTTTTCGAACTAAGAAATTGCTGACACATCCTCCTCTTTTTCACAAAAAGAACACCTTTTTTGTTTGTTGTATTTGTATTAACCATGAACGTTTTCTTTTTAGGGCTGTAACTTCATCTTTTAGACACGAATTATGGAATTAGTCTCGAAATCTGGAAATGAAAAATCGTTTATCCTGATGATCTTGATCAGAACAATGGAACAAAAATTATTAAATTACTGTATTGTCATCGATTTTAGACAAGTGTGCAAAATTTCGAATCAATTTGGCATTTTAAAGCGGGTAATAATAGAGTTCAGACTCCGTTACATACAAGTGAGGCTAATAAAAGCGTGTTAAAAAGATAAACAAAATCAAACAAAACTATATCATACAGTAATAAACCCATATTAATCATTTGTTTTTGACTCACACCACGTGAAGCTAATAAAAGCGTGTTAAAAATCTATTGTTTTACTGAAAGGAGAAACACAACAAAATACATTCTGAATTATGAAAAGTAACATAATACCTATTTATAACTTATAAGCAACTTAAAATATTTATCACTTAAAAGTAATATACGAAACTTAATATTTTATTGATAATTTGTGTGTAGGATTAATAATTAAATTCGATTTGATGCTTAAGTGTCAAAGTACATCATTATTGTAATCAATACATTGTCATTGTATGGGGAAGGGCGATGTGAAAATGTGTTTGAAAATTGAGCCGCCAGTATTGAAAGTTTGAGAAGCACTACATTAAGGATTCCAATTTTGTCTAACTACAGTAAGAACTAAGTAAATCTTATTTTTTCAAATTTTCACAATAATTTCAGCATACTTATACAAATATATATTCCATGACTGAAAAATTATGAAAAATGACCAAAAATGTCACCCTTCCCGTCTCAGCGCCAGGGAAATCCCATCACATATCTTCCAATTTTTCGCAATTAGCACAGCGCACCGCTAAAACGTTTCCGAGTTAATCAAAGTGAATTTCACTCTACGTTTCACCCATAAACGCTTCACTGAACTCCCGGGATTTAATTTAGAATTAAGGAAAAGGGGGAGGGAAAAAAGTTTTTAAGGGAGGGATGCGTTAAATCTGTTTATTCCGCATAACCGAACAGGGATGTTTGAGGTGTGTAGTCTGTATCAGAAATTATTCTCCGTAGAATGCGACGAACATAGCGTGGTTTGGGGTGGTTTTTTTGGATTCCGGAATATTTTTTCTTTACGTGCATTTTCGGCATTTTAAGCTATGCTTATGCTCCAGAGAATGTCACGCTATTGCCTTATTAAGAGTTCTATTTTTTTAAGATGTAAAATCGAAGTGACTTTGTATGCAACAGCCTGTGATGTGCAGCTCGTGTTTTCTTGAGTATGCAGCTGTTTTTACACAGTTATTGTTTTATTATGTCAGAAAATTTTAAGAGGCTTGTGAAAAATAAAGAGATTTGGACATTTGAAAAAGTAAACCAAAAATTATTTATTAGTAGAAAAACAATTGATCTGAGAAAAACGTATAGACTTTTCAAATTGTCTGGGATAAAAAAAAGGAATATGATCCATGTTAAAGCTTCAAGGTATCAGAAATCTAATAATATATTTTTTATCATACATTTGTATTTAGTCTCTAAAGATAGCTTTAAAATTATTTTATATCAGTTCTATAAAAAATATATTACAAAATTCCAGTAAAAAAATCGAAAATAAATTATTGGTTATGAAAGTGTAGAAACAAATCTTGTTAAAAAAAGACATTCCATTATTCCAAAATGCATTCTATCACTTTATTTGACCAAGTACTTATACGAATTTGTAATAAATTATAAGTTATTAACCCTTTAAATGGTCAATTTTTTTCACACAGAAAATGTTCCATAAAAATACGCATTTTTTATTGCATATAACTAAAAAAATACTTAACAGAAAGCGAAATTGGGAGAACTTTGTTTTGACTTTCAATTTTAATGTTTTCACAATAATTTTATTTTATAATTGTGGAGCACAAAAAAAAACCTAAATGTTTGCTTTTTATAAGTACACTCTGCATGATATGAATGTTTCACATATCTTAACAGAATTTCCCTCATATTTACACAACTTTTCTTGTTCATACTTCTTTCTCAAATGGCTGAGAATTTTGCGTGTGTGTGTGCATGTATGTACACACACACACATAATTAGAAGCATGATATAATACTAAGTCTTACGTTGTGCAATGGAGACAGAAATAATATCTGCCTTTTTTGGATTATTTTTCCACATTTCCATTTCTTCTGAAGCAAAAAACTGTATATTGCCTAGCTAATCCCTATTCCTTATCGAATATTTTTAACAATCTAAATTATTGCCTTCAATATTCTCCCCTTCACCTCAAAGAAGATCTGTATGAGAAGTATTTTAGTATCGACGAACGGCATCTCGTAAAAACACTACCACACTAATAATCTCTCTATAACCGAGATTCTCAAACTGTCTCAACAATTTTCAAATACTACCTAAAAAAATTCCATCAAGAAAGGTATGACGCCCTAAATGTATACACACAAGACCCACTTCACCCTGTCAAAAAGACGCAAGCGTAAAAAATTTTAGATGCTTATTGTCGATCATCAAAGAGCAGTAAAACTAATATAACTAGACACAAAATACGACAGTTTTGCCTACAAATATGATCCCCTTAATGTTAACGAAAAAGTGTCAGTGAATTATGTTCTTATTAAGGTCACGCACAGTTGAAACATTTTAATTCAGTTGTGAGTATTGGATTTTTTCTCAAATTATCAAAAACAAATTGAAAAGTCCTCAGAAGTAAGTAAATATATTTTCTATAAGTTAATTTGTTCACTAGAATTACAATTTTTAACAAGCACAGAAAAAACTATTCTACAAAAAATATTGGGGTGACTCCGTCCCACTGCTTTAGAATCAAGTGTGCGACTTCTACCGGGTTAATAATGTATTTAATTCGAGAAAAATTAATTTTTAGGTGTAAAGTATAACTATCTATCAAAATGAGAGAAATAAAAATAATCGTACATTTATAAAAATATAAACTATAAATTATTTATTAACCCAAAAAGTCTTTTTTACAAGCCCTTAATTTATGATAAAATACCATATCATATCTACTGAAATATAAAAATAAAAAAAAAAATAGTAATTCTAAAATATTTCATCTGGACGTATAGAAAGTCCCAGAAAATCTACTTAAGCCATTTACCGAAAAAAATAATACGAGATACATACTTTAAAAAGAGATAGAAATTAATATAACTAGAATATACAGTTTATAAAGAAAAATAATCTGAAATAACAGATTATCAAAGTATTAATTATTTTTTTATTTAAGAATTTGTCATTCGTTAAAAAAGAAACCTTAATGCAAGTATTTATGAAGAAGAAAAGGTTTTAGATATAAATCTTAGCATGATTGTCATATCGATGAAAAAAAATCCTTTTTTGAAAGAATTGGACCAGAAATAGTCATTAGTTTAATTGAACTAGCTAAAAGGAAAGGATCAAAGTCGTATTACTTTTTGATGAAAAAAGTATTTATCAGCGTATATTTGATGAATTATATTTTTGAAGATAAAGCTTCAAAAAAATAATAAAACAAATAAAAGATTTAAACTGACAGTTTTCCTTATTTTATGAAATAATTTGTTTTTTCTCGAATTAATGCTGTAAAAAACAACTTCTTTGCACAAGAATGTGTTACAAATCTTCCTTTTTAAAATTCGCTAATTTTTATCTGATCCAATTATTTGATAAAGCGCATTTAGTGAAATAAAAAAAAAACTATCCTCATTTATAAAACAGTTTAATCACGTGATGGCATTAAAGAAGACATAAAGTTATTAAAATTGCAAAGGATTCTTTGCATTGCGTTTGAATACACAATCTTTGATTTAAGGAAAAAATTTAACTTAAAGAACAGCACTGTAAAAAGCCTCATTTGTTTGATAATATTTTTTAAAAAAAGATCTATTTCATTGAAATATAAATTATGACCGTTTGAAAAAAACTGTTTTTGAGCTTATTTCTTAAATAGACGGTTTCAACCGACAAGATTCTAAAAAAATCTAGAAATATTCCCTGACATGTTTAATATCCAATGAAGATTTAATCATTGTGATTTCCTTCAAATAGATTAAACTAAAGAACATGTTTTATGTTTTTTTAATTAAAAAATATACATGTAATCATCTTGGGAGGATAAAATGTAAAATGTGTTAAAAATATTAAAAATACATTCAAAACAGATGGGAAAAAATTAATGAAATGAAAATATTTTTAGAGTTTTTAATTTATTTTAAAGAAACGAATGGGGAATTTTAAATTACATGGATTAAATATTCAAAAAAGAAAATATAACTGTGTCATAAATTTAAGGAAAACTAATTAAATTTTTTAAACTGTCTTTTTTTTATATTCAAAGCCAAATGATTTTCTAAACATAAATAGATCTCAAAGGCAGAAAAACTAAGGCGTTGTAGAGATTTGAAGAACCTTTCTCATTGCAAGATTTCAGTGATGAAAAAAAAAACAATTTACAGTTTACCATCTTGATATGAACACGTTTGAGTTTAAAATGATGAATTACCTTTTAGGAAACATTTTTTTTGCAAAATTCATTTTTTAAAATATTTAAAATATCAGACATGCATGAAAACATTTATTTAAAAAAATTGTAATTATTTTGTACATAACTTATAACAGGTTCTATTTGAGTTTCCTACTAATCCTGTAAGGAAAATTCTTCTAATTACGATCTATTGTTATAAAATCGCTTTCTGTGGAAAAACCGTTATTTATGCTAATGTGAGTTGCTATTTAAAGTAGAGTGAAAATAGAGAATTACAGTCAATAGTCATCAGGCTTGCACTGAAGTAAAAGCTATAATAATTGAAGCTATCGCGGTTTCAGCAAGGAGATCCTACATCCTAGAGGAGGAAGATTGTTGCGAAATCACTAATAGTATTTTTAGCTGTTGAATAAAAAGTGTGTGATTTCAAACTATGAATACATTTTTTTCGTGAAGTTACTTAGAATATAATTTACAAAAGATAAATGCTAAAAATTTGCATTTTGCTTGTACCCCGATGTAATGAAGAAACCTTAATCAGCGAACAAAATGCTCGGTCACAAGGAATTCATTCAATTGGGCTGTGACTGTACACATAAACTTTTTTTAAGAATATTTGCATAGTAAAAAAAAAATACATTTTTTTGGCCAAAAATTAAGAACGTATGAAATCAGAAGACATCAAAGAATTTAGTTATTTAAATAGAAAGATACTCGCATTTTAATTTGAAACAACACTATTGGCTTATGCCACAACATATGTAACATAACATAAAATGTATATGATTTTATATTTACTAAATTATGTTAATTCACTATATAAATATATATATATATATATAATAAAATCTTTAAACTAACAGTCACCGAAATACATTTAACGCGAAAATGCTTAAGGTTTCCGACTACCCTAAAATTGTAAATTTCTCACAAAAATTAAAAATGTTTTTGGTATTTTATTTTATAGGCCATCTTATTATCTTTAAAAAAATACCGTTTGTTATTTTCCATTCATTTAAATAAAAACTACAAATGTTCTAGTAAAAGCAAATGCCACTACTTTAAGCAACATATATATGCAATACTTTAAAATGCGTTTTACTCGAAATGTGTGTTTTTTTAAAAAAATCTCAAATGGAGACACGATTGCTCAAAATGTTTTTAAAATAATCAACTGAAATTTTTTGTGAATGTTCTGTATAACAGTAAAAGTGTTTTAACATTCAGATTTATCAATCACTGTTTTATTTCAAAATTTACAGCTCCTTTTGTGAATATAATCATTGTTTTTTTAAGCAATTTCATATAATAAGTAAGATAAAGTTCTGTAGTTTTTGTAAAAAATTTAAATATCTCTTATCCTGAAGGTCATTACGAAAATAAATAGCAAAAAAAAAAACAAAAAAAAAACCATCAGAATTGAAAAATTGAAAATTTGTTCATAAACTTTTGGTAACAAATGAGCCCCGTTTATGTAATTTTTTGTAAATGTTTACTCCTTTTTTCCCATTTCAGTAATAATAATTTCTTTTTTTCTTCTTAATTTTAGCATATTTTCCTAAAATGTACTAAATAAATCTAAAAACCAAAAAAAAATCAACTTATTTCCATTTTTTAAAAAAAACGTTGTCACAAGTAGTCAAATACCTTAAACTTCTTGATTGAAACAATTCTTTAAAAATTATAGGTTCCTTTTCTAGGCTTGGAATACAAATTTTATGGGGAAAAGTAGAAACTTCTTATTATTAAATAGAAAAGGGGTACACAGAAAACTTATTATACCATTAAACTGTCCTTCCATTAGCAAATTCAATTTTCTTTTCAAATTAAATTCTCAAAGAATAATGCATTTATTGCATAAATTTCTTCAATTTATTCAGCTGAGAAAATATTTTCCTGTGTAAATATTAAGAGGGGAAATTCACTTTGTAAATTAAAATAATTCCAAAAGATTTTCTGAAAAATTGTTTTATATTTTTAATATAGACAAGATTACTAGCGGTACCTTTTGGAATAACTCATTTTGATTTATTATTTACTCACAAGTTCTACTCCAATATATTTTTACTTCGTGCTTGATAAATTATTCATGAACAAAGATTTACAGAAGCATTATTACGAAGTAGAACTTAAAAACATTGTTCATAAACAAACTATTTTCGTATTCAAATTCATGCTCAGTTCACTCGTATACTTTTTAAAAAGAAAATATTAAGATATTTTGAGAAAATTATTAATACAGAAGTTCAAACAAAAATATTTCGCAAATTTGTGTTTGATTCATGTAAAAACGCTGTACTTGTAAAACATGGTTTCCATATTACAGGGTACAAAATTTGTATGATAACACGGAATCAATATTACACGGCACAACACTTAAATTTAGTATTACGCGGTTTTGCTATAAAATGATTTTGAAAAATTGAATATTTTTTTCGTTCATAAGAGAAATTTCAATCTGGATTTTTATACATACATTTTTGTATATTTTGTATACTTTAAGGGAAAAAATGGATTGTGCGTAGTTTCTAATGAGAATGATGTTGAAAATTAATTCTGTTATCCTAATAAGCCATTTCTATTTATTTTATAATAGGAAGTATCATGATTTGAATATATTTTTTGTTGTATTTTTAATTTTTGATTTCATATTTTTGTTTTGGATTAAAAACTTGAAACTAACTTTCTTTTTCATTTGCATGTTTTATTGGAATGAAATTTCAGCTATCAAAAAACTTTACAATTTGAGACTTCATTTCGATAAAACGTGGTCACATTTACTTGATTTATATTATTTCAAAGTTTGGCGTACCACGGTTTCAATACAACACAGTACATGTTTCCCTGGTTTATATTATGTGCAAACATAATTAACATAACAAATGAATAAATAATAATTTAAATAAATATCTTATAACTCGGTTTCCGTATAGCATGGTACGAATTAACGTTTTTTACGAGGTAAACCTGTACGTCATTTCATATAAAAAATTTTCAAGCAATTAAAAAATTCGAGTTTTGATTTTAATGGATAATGAATCGTCAATATTATTACTAAAAATAGCCGAAGCTCAAATTTTAAGCTAAAAATTTTTAAAAAATTAAAATCTAAAGGAAATAATATTACAGTGTTAAATACAATTTGATAATTTTCATACAACTTTTGTTAAACTTGCAAAACTCTTTGAAAAATAAAATGCTTATCTTACTCTGCAACTACACTGCCTCTATATGATTTATGTTTGTCTTTATTTTAGAAATAGTTTTTTTTTAGTTTATAATAGATGCTTTTTTAAAGTGCTCATGTAAAAAGTGATTTGTTTAATTAATCTCTTTAGCACGGTATATAAAGATCAATGAAGAAACAATTAAATATACTTGAATTGTATGTTTAAGCAACTTACAGTATCCGAACACGTTGAAAATGACCAAATTCAGTCAGGACAGATATTTTTGTTTTTTATTGTATTGAATAGAGTTATCTTTTAACTTGACAAAACATACTTTGTTTTGTTTCTACACTACCTAGAGGCCAAGTTACAATCAATTTTATAAATTTAAAAAAACCGGAAGGGGCTTTTGGATCTACCAGAAGTGAGCATTTAAATTGCTCAAAATCTACGATGGCGAGTCTGATAACTCAAAATATTACGAATGTATTTCTATAAAAGTTTTTCAACCTGATATTTATGTTATTTTCTAGAGAATGTACTAAAATATTTCTTATTGTATGAATACTTTTTGAGTTATGGCTTGTTATTTAAATAATGGTCTCATAAAAAATGTAACATTTCTTATAATGTTTGCTCAATCAGCTCTAAAATTTTCAAATTTAAATAAAAAATTAAAATTTTAGTACATTTTCTAGATAAATGCATCTAGTTTGTTTTCGTAAAACTTTTACTAAAATATGTTTATTACTTTTTTCTCTAACTGCTTTGAAGTTTTTAAAAAATATTGCTAACATTTCACTTATAATTGTGATTTTTGTAAAATTTAGGTAATTTATTTTAAATTTTGATAGTTAAATAGTAATATTTGTTGTTATTGAGTCCTAAAAGAGCATTTATAATGTTTTAGTATGCTGTTTTCTTAAAAAGTACTCCGAACGTGTTCGGATAGCCTAGCATTTTTTTTTTTTTTTTGTTAAACAGGTATCACAGATTGTAAAAATATTAAATGATAGCAATTCTCGTAAGTTTTTTTTCCATTTTATTCCCATGCAACGTAAAATACTATTAAACTAATTTTTTAAAAATTTTCTTGGCTTTTTATTTTTTGAAACTGACATTTGAGTTACATTATTTTTTAATACTGAGTACTATTCAGGATTTTTTTTATGGAAAAAGATACATAAATTTTAGAACAACATTTTTTTTAAAAAAACAAATGTTTTAGGACATATGTAGTATTAAGCCAAATTTTTTTCAAATGGCATGGATTAGAGTAGCGTTTCTGAAACTGCGGGGCACAAATCCCTTTGAGAGGTGATAACCCAATTTGGGGGGCTCGAGCATATAGAAAGGTCAAACGTAAACGATTATTTTAAAATATGATTAATTTTTACAGAATAGAAGCAAAAAAATAGCATCTGGCATAATAAAATATTAAATACACATTGCACTAATATAATACATTCATAAATGTATCAGTACAGCAAGTGTTTTTGATAATTAATTTAGCTACCCTAAGTTAAGAACAAGTTTAATAATTACCAGTTATCCCCATGGACTTATATATAAAATTATATAAAATATTTAATAATTATCTTTATAATTTGTACTGTTTATAATTAAAGTAGTATTCTAGATTTAACGATTCAAAGTTAATGATTATTGAATTCAATAAATTGTTATTGTATGGAGGAGGAAATTATGAAAATTATGATTGAAAATTAGGTCACAAATATTAAAAGTTTGAGAAACACTGTATTAGAGGGGAAAAGTTAAGCACGAATGAAAATTAATCCTTTTTTATAAATATTACAACACCTTTCTGAAGACAAAAAAAAAGTTGAAAAGTTAGATTGCTTATTTTGAACATTGGCTTTAAATAATCTTGTCATTTTGGAATATATATATAAGCTTTGTGAGATTAAATTGCTTAAAATTCACTTCTTCAAATTATAAAATTGTTTGTGTAGCATTTATTTTTTACGTTTTATATATTAAGTATTTTTATGAAATAAGAATTGTTGTTTTATTTAATTATATTCTTATTATTACTATCAAATTTTATTCTCAATTATTTGATTTTTATGTATTTTTTCGAATTATAATGTATGGAATTTGTTGGTTCTTCAGTATAATTTAACATGTTCTCGTGGATCAAACCCTAATAAATTAATCAACATTTATTCTGATTTAGTATATTGATATAAAAAGTTCTAATATTTTGTCAGAAGTAGAGATATGGAATTAACTTTCATTACAGCTTTATATATTTCTACACTGAATTTAACAGAGCATTTTTTAAAGAAATATAAGTAATAAATTTTTCTGAAGTTCATTTTGAAAAAAAAAAACCATTTAAGAGATAAATAATTACCTTTTTTTACTTTTAAAGATATGATAATAAAATATATAACACACGGGGAAAATTAGAAAGCATTATTAACTGATATAAAACTATTTTTAATAAACAATGTAAAGATATAGCCGAAACTTATCATTACTTCCAAGCCTAGTAGCCATCCGGAATTACTCAGGCAGGCACTTGAAGTCATAAATGATATACCTAAGCAGGCTTTGATATTTTATACAGATAGTAGCTATTCGGATACAGGTATGTCAGGGAGTGGTATATTTAGTAACACTCCCGGAAGTGATGTTAAAATCAGCACCAGGAATTTTGACCACTGTACCGTCTTTAGATTCGATCTTATTTTTTTTTTCAGTGGTGCTCTCGATCATACAAGCTTTCAAATTTAATAAGAAAAATATTTGAGGAATTGGCCAAAGATTATGGACAGTACTGGGGTCTGAATATTATTTCGAATTTGCTAGGCTTGGTCAGAGGAAACAAGTGTATTTCCAGTGTATACCATCGCATGTGGAAGTGCCTGGGAACTAGACCGCTGATGAACTGGGCCGTAGAAGCTGTGAGGTCCCTGGCCCCAGTTCCCAGTCAGTCTTGAACCATTCTAAATTCATGCCATCACTTAGTTAAATGGAATCTGATGGTGTAACCATCCTACTCACCACTGGTGCGCATCTAAGAGTCCTGACATATCTTTACAATGAAGGAGATCTAGGGCTTTTCAGACGCCCTTGGAGCTCTGTAGAAGTCATCACATGCGTGGTGTGACCTTTGTAGAAGGGTTAAGTTTTTCTATATCTTTCCCTGCTCTGTCCCTGATTTTCCTGCTCATCCTCTCGACTGCTGAAAGATAGCCCTGAGATAGTTGTTTGATGAGCAGGTTCTGTCTGGTGACATTATTTTGCGGATAGGTCGAATGGACTCGGTGTAGGCTTTCCTGCTCCAAGGGGATACGAAGCAACAAGTACTTCACCCGTTCCACCCAGATACACCTTCTCCCCACTTTGAGGACAACTGAGGACTTGAGGGGGGACTCAAATTAATTAAGCTATTTAATTTGAGTACGAGAACTAATGTTATTGGTTTAATTATTATTTTTTGGAGATCGTATAAGAATTAAGACACATATTAAACAAAAAAGAACTAAATTTTTTTTTTTTTTTTTAGGATTAAAGGATTTTGCAGTCATTTAACATGGCAGAACGAACCATGAGAGAGTCTTATTTTAAGGTAAACGTAATATTTTAATAGAAAATGGTAAGGTATGCAGGTTGCATTTGGTATTTGATTTGATCCTAATAACAGTTCAACGTACGTCTTGCTAAATCCACATTAAACTGCAATGCCGCTTGGTGTCTTTTTCTTTGGGAAGCATTCAAAATTTTAACACTAATCTTGGTTTTTTACTAGAACATCTTAGGCAGCAAGATGGAAAATACAACTGTGACTAGATATTTATGGCGTATATATACAATACACAGAATTTGCATATCCACATATGCAAAGAACTTTAGAAAAGGTCTGGAAAACACTCCAGGACTTGTTCGAAGATGGACAGTTAATTAAAAAGAACAAACCCCATTATCCATGTAAAACTAAATATGAGATTAAAATTTGCATAATTAACAAGAACACCTAATATATTTAAGCATTATGTAGCATACCTTTCTCAAATATCATACATTCTCTCCATTTCTATGTTATTAAAAATGAATTTCATATTTATTTTGATAAATGATGAAACCATAACTTACTTATCACATTCAAACATCGACATTCAAAAAATCTCATTTGGTATTTCGCTTTTGCTTTTAATTTTAAAGGGAAAATTGTATTAATTCTATACATAAGCTAACATTATTCCACAAACTTCAATGCAGCATTCCAATGCACCCCTCTATTGACAGAAACTTTTGAAACTCAAGTGCATCTCATTAAAATCCTTTAAAATTTCCGTTTCGGTTCTTTTTAAAGCCTTGCTGCACACTTTCCTCCCCGGTTAATTTATATAACAAGTAAAACTGAACTATCTCACGCATCTCGTCAATTTGTTAAACACGATTCCCCTCTCAAACTGTCCTAAACATTCTTAAAGTGTATCTTTAAGTCGAATCGGCACATAAATATTTTCTCAATCACCACAACTAGAATCAGAATTTCTAATCCAAACAGACCTTATCCTGAAGGAAAACATTGAATACCTTAATGTGGATCAATTCATTGCACGGTTCATTAGGCAAAGTGTAGGAGTTTCAAAAGTCTACGGGATTTCTATTAGACTGTTTCTAATCCTTAGTACGCTTCGTGCACAGTAATGGTTTCATTAAAGCAGCTCTACTAGAGGAATTTTGGTGTAAGTCAGTGGGGAAGTTTTGAAACACGTTATATGGTGATGACTATGTGTGGGCCAGCGTTTAAAATTAATATTGGAGAAAGGGGGATTAATTCGATCTTTCAAATGCATTTAACAATTTATGAGTCCCGTTTATTTCATTTTGTAATAATTTGGCTTGAGTAAAGTGTATAAAGTATCCGGGAAGGTCATTAAACAGTTAATAAATTTAAATTCGAGTTTCAAAGTCTGCGCGTGTCTTCTATCGAGAAAATATTTGCTATATTCTGTGAAATGGCAGAATTATGATAATATATGGAAAGAATTTTATAAAATGATTAAATCTATTGAAATTCTTAAAATGATTTAATATATTTCAGATAATTATTAGTGAAATAGTATATCGATTATTTTAGTTAGTGTACGAAAGGATGCATCATGTGTGCATAAAAAAAGAAAGAAAAGTTATAAAACACTTACCGTAAAATCTGGTGTATAATGCGCACATTTAACGCAAAAAATAAGATCAAAATTTACGAGGGGTGCGTTATACACCGATTATATAAATGACAGTTTAAAAAAGAAAAAAAAAAGGAGATGAGAATAAAAAATTTAGACTTCGACATGCATCGAAATACTGTTTATTTAAAAGAAATGACATCCCTTATGAACTTTAAGACTTGAATAGTTCTAGAAATATACTATTTTGTTAAAAGCCTGGGATAATACCTTGAATAAATGACTTCAAAACATAAGAGCATTGCTCATTTATGTTCGAGGTTTCTTCGAAAAAAGGGAGGGGGATCGCTAGATGGCGAATATACCTAAAACTTTTTTAAAAAATGCAGCTTTAAAGTATAGATGCGCGTTTATATTCGTATATATACGCCGGTGCGGGTTATAACCCAGAATATAGGGGTATATGAAAAAGAGAAATTGTTAATTTTTGCCATTTTCTTCAGATTTTCATATTTTTAATAGTAATTAAAATATCGTGAAGCTTAGTGGCTGATTCGTAGTGTATAGCATTTCCACGCCACAGGTTCGGGTTCAAATCCCGAGCTGGGCAAGGTCGACTCAACCTTTCATCCATTCAGTGGGTCTATAAATTACTAAGCTTTCTTGGGAACTGAACACTAGGGGTTTCGCATCAAACTGACCACTTGACCGAAACATCTGCACATGGACCCTCGCGCATAAAGGTCACATATGCTGAAACAGGCACAGTAGGTCTTGGCTCTCATGGGCTGTTGGGCCACTGAGTTCAGTTATTTGAGACATTTTTTTTGGAGGGGAGGGGTCATAAATACAGTTGCTTTTTCTAAGATTTAGTTTTTGTTAATTCTGAAAATCACTCAAAGAGACTCTCACTCTTAAAAGAGATTGGAATTGATTGTTTAAAAAATATGTTACGTATACATGCAATGTCATCAATGGCATTTGTAAATCGAGTTTTAAAATGGCTCAAGAAGGCTTTAAAAGGCTTAACTTGTGTTAAGTGTGCTGTTTGTTTTCACTGTATGTGTGTAGTGTTTTCTGAAGTATCAATGCATTAAACTTTAATGGAATTTTTCGAGGATTTTAACCAAATGTACAATTAAGACAGAATAATTTACCCATCTGTACTTTCAATAGTTTCATTTTTAACACAAACATCCTATGAAACCTAAAATTAAAACAAATGTATGCATAACACTACAATGCAGAAGATATCTAATTAAATAAGCCTTTAAAAATATCGGCAGATATGGTTTAATTTAAGGAAGTCGAATATCAGTTAGAGTTATCGATTTCAACACTTCAATGTTGTTCCAAATTATGAAGCCGTTTAACTATGTATCTATTGCTGCTTCCAGTCCATGTTAATAAATAATCAATATAATCCCTATTTTGCATTGTAATTAATTTATTTTAGAGAAATAGAAATTTTATCGTATTATAAAAAGGACTTTGCTCTTAAAAATAATTTTTTTAAAGTGTTTATGTAAATCAAACATTATTTTTGTAAATCCTTAAAGACCTTATCATAATTTTCGGAGAAAATTAATTTTTTTTCTACAGTCATACGTCTTTATATTTCGATTATTTCAATTTATTTTATATCCTTCTAATAAATTAGAAACTAGTTTTACTTAATGAATTTTATATTTAATAATTAGGAAATAATTTTAATTAGTTATAGTTACACCTCTATATAACGAACCCCTATATAGCAAATTTCTCTATTTTACAAACTTTTTCGAGGAACCTAGAACATTTTACTTTTTTCTTTGTAAAATTACTACCAAATACCGAAGTGCATTTCCTTTGCACTTCGTATCGTAGTCGAAAACGAAACTTTTTCACTTGTGATTCGATTTTTTCCCCCTCCCTATTTTAAAAATATTTCAGGATAATTTTTAAGTCATTCTCTCTTTTAGCACATTTATAGAGAACATTGTCCTTGAATTGGTTTTACCAGGTACCTAACTCACCTAGAGAAAATTACAGTAATTTTTCAAACAAAAAACTCAGGTAAAATTTGCAGATTTTATTAGTAATTAAATGTAAGCAAATTTCCTTAAATAAAATCACTGGTTATAAAATAATGTACGTTTGAAATTAATTCAAGGTTTAAATTAGGAGTTTCATTAAAAAATTCATTAATTTTAATATAAAAACATGCAGCAAATTCTTGGACAATGTTTTTTTTTCTTGTTCTAATTGCAGATTTCTTTTTGATATGTAAAATACATAAAATGAATAAAAATATTAATTTTTTAAAAAACAAAATGTGAAAATTTACTTTTTTAAAATAATACGGTCATTTATGAATTTTAAATTTGTTTTAAGTGGTCTCTGTTGTATATTAAAAGATGGATCTCCTTTTAACGAATTTTCTATAAAAAGAAAAAACTTTCTGGATTTAGCGACTTTTTTAAATAGATGTCTGACTGTATTTACGTATATCTAAGTATGCTAAACTATATAATTAGAATCATTGACCATAAAGCAGAAAAATGAAACTTAGAAATTTGAAATATATTTGATCTTTTGTTACTTAAAGATTCCTCTTGAAGTTCATTTTTCAATGACTAATGATTTATATTCAATTAAAAATTAATCTTTTATTTAGTATTTATTTATTAGTTTTAATCATCTTGTAATTATATATTCAGAAAACTTAATTCATATTATGTAAATTCCTTAAGCTAGAATTTTACGCTTAAAGTTCATGGATGGATTACGATTATACACTTATTAGGCATTTATTAACTATAAATTATTCATAAATTAAAATAATAATTAATATTTTTATTTAAGTATTTATTACCTTAATCACACCTTTTCATTATGTGAATTTTATTATTTTGAACTTAATTAACTTTTTTAAATTTGCATATTTTAATAATTTAAATTTATTTTAGGAATTACTTTTAAACAATGTCGAAAGAAAAACCGCGGTATAAGCGGGAATTTTAAATATTTATTTATTTATTTTGTTCCCTTGCTTTATAATTAGCATTAAAGTTCAAAATTATGTGAAATTGCATTTCGCCCCCCTCCCCCCAAGAAAAATAGGGGATTACTACAATAATATTTTAGCTTTATCTGTTTTACAGGCAGGCTTGAAACAATCATTTCTTGCATTATATAAATTTGAAATAAAATGAATTTTTATTATATTAAACATAGTGAAGCTGAAATATTTTTTAATATTTCTAAGAAAGAAAGTAATTTTGGCTGTTATATATGTTAGAATAGTCCCTTAACAACATTAATTGCGCTTATGGAATAGTAGTGCAGATTGTATCTGTAAATGTTGTTTCACTACTTCAAGATTCTATATGCAGTGAAGAGCTATATTCATAAATCCTCTAGCTCTGAAGCGTAATATCATATTGAGTTTATGGGGGGAAAGTTAAACACTTACTCAGCTTTACATTTTGGTTAATGAATTATCTGTAATAATATAATCACGTCAAGTATAGTAATAAATCTTTCAAATTATCTTTAACTGATGAATTGTAGCAAATCTTCGAAAATTCATATTTGATTTAAACGAATTATTTCATATACTTATTTAATGTTTAGGAAAATATATATATGTATATAGATTTCTCAAATTAAATTCCATTACAAATTAAAATGTTCATTCCTTCTTTTTTTTTTGCTATTTTATAATACATTTTTGTACATTTGTCTTAAAATGATATTCAAATTTATAATTTACAGAAAATATTGTTTTTATGAAAATATTGTTAATATGAAAAACAAAGTATCTATGTGGAATATTTAAAGTTTTAAAAACTATACTATTAAAAGATTTATAAGTTATAATGTTAAAAAATGTTTTTGAAAATCGATACATTTTCCTGTTTAAAAAATGTGGTTCGCCGTTAATTTAGGCTATCGTACTTTCAACGAAGATAGCTTTAATTTTTAACAAAGTCAACACAAATTAATTTATTTTTGTATGCAGAAAGAATTTTGTTATAGAGTAGTTTTAAACCTAAAGATTTCAGTTCTATATTCAACAACTAATGAATATAATTTTTTATTTCAAAGAAAAAAATTAAATGTTTTAATATCAGAAACTTTCTTCTCTAATTTATAGAAAGTATTAAAGTTTAATGCACTATGCACTCATCTATGTTTAAAGTTATTAATTTTTTCCATGCGCATTATGTTTTTCACATCATCATAATTTACTTCATTCATTTATAATTTAACAAACTGTAATTTTAAAATGAATGTATTACATTATAGATAACATTTGAAAAGTACATTAAAAACACTACACAATTATGTAAACAATATTTAATTGTAATAATAAATTTATTTTAATTGTACATTTTAATTGTAATAATAAACTTGTTTTAATTGTATATTTTAATTGTAAAAATAAATTATATTATTATCAGTTTATTTTTATTTAAAAAACGATGCTTGCTTGAGTCATATTATTTTATATTTCTCATAGTTATTGTAATTAATTTTGAATATTTAATACTTTCATAAACATGAGATAACCTTATTACATTTGTAGTTAATTAAGAATAATGAAATTTTTTCCTCACTTAGCTTTTAGAACAAATATAATAATATATGAATTTTTTTCAAAATTATCCTATTTTTTAAGAATGATAAACTTATTATATTAATAGGAGCATTTCTATTGTGCTTGTTGTTAAAGTTATGAGTTACATAAAAATTCCTTTAACACAAGGAATGTGTTAAATTTTTTCAAATTTTATTTGATTGATTATTTTATATTTGTGGTCCGTATAATTTAAACCTATTCTTAAATGTAGAAAGTGTATTAATTTTTTCGAAAGAAAGAATCGATTAATGCATTAATTTAAACATGTTTCATTAGAATTTGTTGAGTTGAAATCAAGTTATAAATATTTTCTTTAAAATCAATTTTTCCGGTTAATCAAGATCTAATTAATTTTCTGACGTACTCACTCGTCTGAAATATGTATAATTCTAATGTAAACTGCTTGCGTAACCTTTATTTGTGGAACGTTTGTGGCATTGCTTAAGTCAAAATTTATAGAGATGCTTTCAACTTGTTTATTCATATTTTTTTACCTTTTTAAGGTACCCAACTACCCTAAAATTGTTATTTTTACCAAAAATTGACAAGTTTTTTGTAACTTTATTTTATATGACATTTTATAAAGTTTATAAAAATATTATTTCCGTTCACTAGAACAAAAACTGCAAGCGTTTCAGTAAAAGCATATGACATTACTTTAGGCAAGATGTCATACTTTAAAACACATTTTACTCGAAAAAAATTTTTTAAAATGGACAAACAGAAACAGCGATTGCTCAAAACAGTTTTGAAAATGATTAACTGAAATTTTTTGTGTATGTTATGTGTAATAGTATAAGTGTTTCAACCTTCAAATTTACCAATCACTATTTTATTACAAAATTTAGAGTCCCTTGCGTTAACATAATCATTGGTTTTTTTACGCAATTTCATATAATAGTTAAGACAAAGGCTTTTGTTTTTGTAAAAATTAAAATATCTCTTATCCTTAAGGTCATTTCAAAAATGAATAACATAGCAACACATCAGAATTGAAAAATTGAAAATTTGTTCATAAATATTGGTACAGAATGGGCCTCGTTCATGTTATTTTTGTAAATGTCCAATCTTTTCCCAATTTAGTAACGATAATTTATTTTTCTCTGCATAATTTTAGCACATTTTGTTTTAAAATATACTAAACAAATCTAAAAACCACCAAAAAAAACCATATTTCTAATTTTTTAAAAAAAGGTGTCGCAAATAGTCGTATACCTTAATTTTATCTGCCATGAGACACTTATTATTTTAATTCTAAGTTGACTGATTTTATAAGTGGGATCGATTATATTTCTAACATTAAAAGTTTATCTAAACATATTATACACTCCTTAAATAACCAAATAAATAAACATGCAAATGCAAAACATACAAACTAATTAAAATTAATTACCTTAATGAGCACGATTCGAATCCTGTAGAATAGATAAAATTCAATTATACATCCCTCCAATCCAACTCACTCCACCAAAAGTGACTCAATTCATTGTTACCCAAGCCATACTCTCTACTAAAAGCCAACTGCAAAAGGCTTTAGGAGATCTAAAAGGGAATTAGAGTAAAAGGAATCCCAGAGCATGATGAATATTCAAAAGTTGAGATTCCGAATTAAAAGGATAGGCAGATAAGATCTGGTTCAAGCCTCCCTCTCACCACGGTTCGCATATTGTTATTCTCAGTGAATAGGGGATGCACATACGGACACACACTCTTCGCATAAGTGATTTCCTTTAGTAAGATAAGACGGGTTGCAGGGAATTGCAGTTGACATGTAGAGTAGGATCTGGGTTGAGATGGAGCTTTTGTGGGGCAGTAGGTAATAATAAAATGTCAGTGGTGAATGGGATGACTGGTTTGGAGAGGATGAAGATAATGCTGTGGAGTATGTCTTCCTTTTAAATGTGTCAGACGTGAAATTTTTAGATCCTTTCGAGACAGAAGGAGTTTTGAGCATTGTTAATATTTATGTCTTGTTTGGTGTTTTGAAAGACCGTATATAATAATAAAACCGTGATCTAGAATAGAATAATTACTTTATAAAAGCTAAAAATATTGATGCATAGTATCTGTACTGGTAATGGGAAGGGGAATGACATTTTTAATATCATATCGATGCTAATTGTGAGGGTAATAATATTTGTGTCTTGTTTGGTGTTGTGATAGACCGTATGTAATAATAAAACCGGGATCTAGAATAGAATAATTACTTTATAAAAGCTAAAAATATTGATGTATAGTATCTCTCCTTGTAATGGGAAGGGGATGACATTTTTAATATCATATAGATGCTAATTCTGGGGGTAATAATGTTTGTCTTGTTTGGTGTTGTGAAAGACCGTATGTAATAATAAAACTGTGATCTAGAATAGGATAATTACTTTATAAAAGCTAAAAATATTGATGTATAGTATCTCTCGTTGTAATGGGAAGGGGAATGACATTTTTAATATCATATCGATGCTAGTTGTGGGGGTAGGTAATAATTTTTATATTTATGTCTTATTTGGTGTTGTGTGAAAGACCGTATGTAATAATAAAACTGTGATCTAGAACAGAATAATTACTTTATAAAAGCTAAAAATATTGTTGTATAGTATCTCTCCTTGTAATGGGAAGGGGAATGACATTTTTAATATTATATCGATGCTAATTGGGAGGGGGATAATAATATTTTTGTCTTGTTTGGTGTTGTGAAAGACTGTATGTAATAATAAAACTGTGATCTAGAATAGGATAATTACTTTATAAAAGCTAAAAATATAGATGTATAGTATCTCTCCTTGTAATGGGAAGGGGAATGACATTTTTAATATCATATCGATGCTAATGGGGGGGGGGTGATAATATTTATGTCTTGTTTGGTGTTGTGTGTGTGATAGACCGTATGTAATAATAAAACCGTGATATAGAATAGAATAATTACTTTATAAAAGCTAAGAATATATTGATGTATAGTGTCTTTCCTTGTAAAAGACAGGGGAGTGATATTTTTAATATCATTTCAATGCTAATCAGGGGGTGCTATATCATATCAATGCTAATGGTATTTATGTGTTGTTTGGTTATAAAAAAATAATATATCAATAACACTAAGAAACAGCTATTAAATTTAATATTTGAAATTCATTTTCAGCTTTTAATCTACTTATTCGAAGCTGTATCATGTAGTTTAATAATGTACTTTTAAATTCTACTTTTGTTTGTATTTCATATATTTGGATGAATTACAGCGGTGAGTTATCATAAAAAACTCGTTATAAAACGTTTAACTTGTAAAAATAAATGAACATATGAAACTCAACACCAGAGATGCAGGAAATTGCAGTTGACTTTTAGAGTAGGATTTCTGTTGAAATAGAGCTTTTGTGGGGTTGTAGGTAATAATAAAATGTCAGTGGCAAATTGTATCGCTGGTTTAGAGAGGATCTAGATAATGCTGTGGAATATGTCTTCCTTTTAAATGTGACAGATGTGAAATTTTTAGATCCTTTTGAGTCAGAAGATGGTTAGAGTTATGAGCATTGTTAATATGTATTATTTGTTTGATGTTCTGAAAGACAGTATATAATGTTAAAAGGGCGATATAAAATAGAATAGTTACTTTATAAAAGCTTAGAATATTAATGTACGGCACATTTCCTTGTAATGGTCATGAAAGTGATATTTTTAATATAATAGTTATGCCGATTGTAGGCGTGTCAACATTTATGTGTTGTTTGTTATTTAAAAATAACCATGAGAAACATTTCAGATGGAATACATTTTCAGATTTTTAATCTATTTATGCGAAGCTATAACATGTAGTTTAATTATGCATCTTTAAATACTACTTTTGTTCGCATTTCATATACTTGAATGAATTGCAACTGTAAATGATCATAAATAAAAACTCGCTATAAAACATTTAACTTATTGAGATAAATGAATATATGAAACTTGACATTATAGATGCAGGTAATTGCATTTGACATGTAAAATCAGTGGCGTAACGTCCCCCCTCACTTTGCAGGGGAGGCAGTGACTCTTAAGAGTCCAAAGCTTGACTGACGCAAAGTATGTATTTGCGCTTCAGGCGCAAAACCCAAGTTTTCAGGGGGCCCTAAAATTCTCTGTTACGCCACTGGATTGAGATGAAGCTTTTGTTGGGCAGTGGGCAATGATAAAATGTCAATGGTGAATGGGATGACCGGTTTGGAAAGGAAAAAGATAATACTATGGAGTAAGTCTCTCTTTTAGATGTGTGAGATGGGAAATTGTTAGATATCTTCGTGTCAGAAGATGGTTAGAGTTTTGAACATTCATAATATTTATGTCTTGTTTGGTGTTTTGAAGGACGTATGTAACAATAATACTGTGATTTAGAATAGAACAATTATTTTGAAAAAGCTAAGAATATCGATGTACAGTATCTTTACTTGTAATACTCACGGAAGCGACATTTTTAGCATCTATTTGATTCTAATTGCCTTGGTGTTATCATTTATGTGTTTTTTGGTTAGGAAGTACCGTAGAATCTTACGTATAATGTGAATTTTTAACACACACAAAAATAGAAATTTACCAGTGCGTTATACGCAGGTTATAAAATAAAGATAGCTTTAAATATATACAAAAAGAAATGAACATAAATGAATTAGATGTCTACATATATTTAAATACTGTCTATTTAAAAAGAATAGCATACCTTATGAACTTTAAGGGAACCAGGACATCATATACTTTTAAAAAATTGATTTTTCAATTTCAGTTCTAAAAAATAGTGCATATTTTTCTGAGCCTAAAAATGTATAAAACTTATATGTTTGTTCATAAAATAGTCCTAAAATATGAAAAATAAAAATTTAAACAAATAACCACACCCCTTTTGACATATTTTAAATTGGTAGTTTCCCCTGTGTTTGATCTATATAAACTTTTGAATTTTTTTTTATTCAAATGAATAGCCCCACAATTCCGTGGCATAACATGTATTACAAGATCTCAAAAATTAAGATTTTCAGGATTTTATGATTATTTCAAAGAAATTATGCAGTTAATTCATTAAAAAACTGGTTCATTACGTTTGATATGTTGCTTTATATATATGTGTACAATTTTTTGTATATTCAAGAAATATTTTTGTAAGAAGTGGTACCTACATGAAAATATGTATCTCGAAATTATGTTCATGTTAACTAAAACAAAGGGAAAAACATATGAATTTAAAATTACTTTTTGTAACTGTAGAAAATGATTAAGCATTATTATTAAGCATATAAAAATAGACAAGCAAATACTAATCAAGTGTATAATATGTAAAAACATTAGTTTTTTCACTTTTTCTCAAAAGCTATTTTTTTAAATTTAGGTACATTTTTTTTTAAAAAAAACTATTGCACTATAAGATTCCAAATTTTTTATACTTCAATACAAGATGCCTATTCATATAGTGAACCTAAATTTTTCTATTAAAATAGTGCTTAATTTTTTAAAAATGGTTCTATGCGTAAAAAATTTAAAAAATAGAAATTTTTCAAATTTTAAAGTTTTTTAAATTTTTTTAAAGAAACTATACTAAATAAATTTTCACTAAAAAATAGGTCCACTGTCTTTTGTGTATTGTTTTATATATGTTTAAAAATATTTTGCATAGAAAAAGATACTTTTTTAAAAAATGGTACCTAAACTTACGTATGTATTATGAGTTTTTAAAAATTATGTATTACTTAAATTAAGAAGGAAAAAAAATTTTGAGCACAAAAGTTATTTTTGTAGTTCTACAGAATAATTAATCTTTATTACAAACGTAAAATATCTAAGCTCCGTTGGAAATTTTAAAAGATATATGTCTCGTAATCAAAGGGTCTTAATATTGGCATTTTACACTTTCGAGCATGTCC
The DNA here is from genome assembly GCA_019973975.1 of Trichonephila clavata. Classification (NCBI taxonomy): domain Eukaryota; kingdom Metazoa; phylum Arthropoda; class Arachnida; order Araneae; family Nephilidae; genus Trichonephila; species Trichonephila clavata. The sequence goes on from BMAO01005911.1 coordinate 35,805, forward strand.
TAGTTCCCTTAAGGTTGTATAATCGTAGAAGTATGCTATTTTATACTCAAAAGTATACTAGAAGTATACTCAACATTATATTAACCTTATTATATACTAGCCATTATCAACACGCTTCGTTGGGATTTCATTACATTTTACGACTATAAGTTGTTTTAAAGTTTCTTTTATCTAAGTCTTATCATTAAGCTTTCAATGTATTGAAAAATGTTTCTAAAGATTTAGTCTCTTGATTTAAAAAGGACAGGACTTGGATTTTTAAAGTGAAAGTATAAGTTTATCCTTTACACCCTCATAAATCCCTCCTTCGGTGCAGATTTCTGCTAACTTTTTTTAGAGGACGCAAAGACCTATCTTCTAAGAATCGATTTCAGGATGTATTCCCAATAAAAAAAAACATGTTTTTCGAATTTCGTCACTATGTGTAATAGTTCGAAAACGGGAAAATCTATAATGCACCCACAACCTCTTTAGAGGTTAATTTTTGAAAATTATCTTCTTAGTGGATCTGTACACAACAAAAGAAGCATAAACTAAAACACTCAGTGATATAACAACCCATAGAGGGCCATGGTCTACTGTGCTAATCACAATTTTCATGACCTTGGCCACTGAGGTGCATGAGCAATGTTCCATATGTGGTGCATTTTATCTCAAGAAATATTGTTTGCCAATTAACATTTCTTTACCAACCTCATTATATCTGTTTTGACTTGATATTAGAAACGTTTGTGAAGTACTTCATATTAGTTTTCGTGAATTACTTACATCGAAATATCACACTAAATTATGAAAACAATGTCAAAAATAGTTTAATCGAAAAAGCAAGATTCACAGTAGAACCTGTTTTTGTGTGGTCCATTTTAATTCGATTTTATTTTTGTGCAATTTGTTCTGTGTGATCTTTTTAATGCGGTTTATGAATTTCCAAGTCTTTGGCGCATCTGTAATGTTTTCTATTAATGTACCAGTAGCGTAACGGAGAATATTAGGACCCCCTCCCTTAAAAATCAGGTTTTGCCTTTAATATTTTAAAAATTGGGTAAATACGTACTTGAAGTTAGTCAGGCCTTGCCCCCCCCCTCGGGAGGCTGGTGTTGTGGGGTTGTACGTTTTACCACTGCAATGTACATATGTACACTTCAAGACTCTCTGTTTGTTATAAACAGTCTTCTGAGACAATGCACGTTCAGTTGCTTTCTCTCAATGCGCCAACAGGCCACGCTTCATTGAAGACGAAACTTTTAATGACAGTGGCATTATCAATAATTAGATATATTCTGAATACGGACAAAATAATCGGATTCTTTGAGAGATGATCAAATATTTGCAGAGATACAGCTTTCCAACAAATTGGAAAATCATTTTCTTAAATAGATACCAATTCCGAAAGGAGTATGAAATTCCAAAAAGAGCTTTGATCATGCATATTTGTTTATCGTTACATTTACAAGCAACTGATAAACCGAAATTCACACAAAAATTTATCTTTTACTATTTGGTGCCAAAAAATAAATCAATTGAAAGTGTAACTTCCAGTGACGAAAGCGATTTTGAACTTATTCATCACAAGAAGATGAGTGCTTTGGATTATAATGAGTAGCAGTGAATTATGTACCTGCACTTTCAGAATTTCGTCATGTATACAATGGGAAACTAAATGCTTTAAAAATGTTTTCATGTGTAATTTGTTTATTTTGGTATGGAAGTATTTTCACCTAAATTTCGTAAATAATGGGCGTATTTTCTAAAGAGTTACTTTTTTTCTCCACCGCATAAGAAAATTCTGTAGGTTTTTGAAGAAGGTTTTTGTTATATGTAAGAATTTATGAAGTTTTCGAATATGTTTATGCGGTCCCTATATACCGCAAAAAAAAACAGATTCTCCTGTATTTTTGAAATAGTTTATCCCTTATGTTTAAATATTCCGAAATAAAATCAGGCAATATAACACTAAACAAGAGTTTTTACAACCACTTCTTTTCCGCAAACAAAATCCTATTGTTTTCAATGTATTCCCCGAAAATGTCTTACACTCAATTACTTCCCAAATATAAATGTGCTACAAACTTTCAAGTGAAATTCTTTCTTACGCTGAAACTCGGTTTACGGTCACGCTATAAAGACAACAGTGTAATACCAACCGTAAGTATAAGAGATGCATGAATCCGGATCAAGAATGTCATTCATACGGTGGGAAGGTGGAAGAAAGATGCATACAGAAGACCAGAATCGACATTTACATGGGAGATCTTGCAGGTTTTTGTCCTTTTTTTTAATGTACTAGGTTGGGGAGGCTGCCGATGGACTTTTAAATTGGATCCATAATCCAGTTAGTTTATCTCTCGGGATCAAACTCTCAAGTATACCATACAGGGGGCGTCGTTTATTTATATTTGAATCGAGGGACGATAGATAGAATTTTATTAAATGAATAGTTGAGGTATCAGACTATGTTCGGACCCTTGATTTTGAAAAGGCGTATGAATAAATATATTTTTTATATTTAGTGTCAGTTGAATAAGAATACATTTATAAAGCTGTCTTAAGAAATTATTACAATAACAAACTATTTAAATGCAAATTTTTGGCAAAATAATCCAGAAAAAGTACATGTTTTCAAAACATTCTACTTTATGGAAAATTCTATAAAAATAATATTTTGTCTATACATATAGCCAAAGCTTCTCTACCGAGCTGAACTAGGATTTTCGTAATATGTACAGTGGAATAAGTTTAAAGCGAAAACGCTTAAGAGGAAATATTGGTTAACACGAAAGAATTCAATGGTCCCAACGAACTACTTCGTATTTCCATACGTTTTCCTTCCTAACACGAAACGAAAATCACTTAACACGGAAAGATTTCCCTTTTGGGAATGAACAAAATACGAAAAACACCAGCCGCGAAAATGAGATTTCTAGTTTGGCTTTGAAATATCCTCAGGATATACTGTAAAACGAGCGAAATTTATTTACCTAAGCTACTTTCATCCTCTCCATCTATACAAACACCACACAAAAACATCTCATCCCTCATCAGTTGGTTTGGAAATTCGGTAAAGAGTACATCGTCACCGAAATGCAGATAACAGAAGTACATCGAAGTGCGAGGTACGTCATCGCAATGTGAGTAAAAATTAGTGAGTTTGGCACACGTTTCCTTTTTACATCCATTTTGCAATTCACGTAAAATTAACTCATTAAAAAAACTTCTTTATCCTTCAGTCTGTCTTTTTCATTTCACCTGTACGAAGAACGGGCATACCATTTAGTTTTTAAATAAACTTTGATATACTTTGGTTGAAATTTTAGTTTTCAATGCAACAAAGCTATTCTTTAATTATGTTCCGAATTTTAAATTATGCTTTCCCCAGAGAGGTTCGCATGGTTTGTAAAATACAGCAAATTCCTAACTGAATAATGTATTATTGGGGCTTTATAATCCCAAACAATGGTAGTATATGGCTGAGGATAATGCTTGTTAAACATATTGGATCGAAATTCTTACGTTAAAGTGCTGTGAAGTGGATAAATATAGTGTATAATTGTATTTAAAAAAGTCAGGTTCATCACTTACTATAAGCCATAACTTAGGGAGCAATGGAAAGAGAGATGGAATTTCATTGTCAGCTTAAGTGTCCAAGTAATCGTACAAATATAGCCAAATGCCAGCTCAGTCAAAAGTCCTTGTCTCTTGACTGAGGCTTACAAATGTGAGAATACTCGAATAGTGCAGTTCTAGTGTGCATTTAAAGTACGTTGTAATGGATCTATACGTGACCTTCTGAATAATCCTCTTGGGGAAACTTTGGGGCTAACTTTCGCGTTAATTCACAGCCATCCCTCAAGAAGAAACCTTGATATGTAGATTAGTTCGACTATATAAAGTCAAAAGGTTTTGTAAAAATAGGATAGAATTAGCAGAGGAACTATTGCGGAGAAACGTTGTGGAGAATTATTTCTTTATCACAATGTCAGTTAAGGAAGGAATTCACAACTATAATAAATTAGTGGATTGAGAATTAATAATCCAAGATAGAGTAGATTAGATTAAATTAAGCAGATTAATAGAGCTCGTTTACGCGCCTGTTAATTGCTCTCTTTATATCACTCCTATGATCTCCTCTTGTAGTTTCACATGTGGTTGATTAGTGTGCTTGAATAGTAATAAAATATTAATTATTATCGAATGGTGATGCTTTGTTTCCCCCACACCCTTAGATCCGCAGGACGATGAAGGAGCGGCTTCAAATAGGACGCGCTCACAACGTTATTCATTAACACTTTCTTGTCATATTCTCAAAGTAAAATTTTTTTTAAAAATGCAATGGTTGTGTTCAACAGACCTTTCGATAAAGCAGAGTTTTTTTACTTAATTGGGCTGCACATTGGCAACTATGACGTCGCAGACAAGGCTAGTCCCAAATGTGAGAGCTATTTCAAGGTGGCACCACCTAGTGTTGACTCTAGCTACCAAATTTTGACTCCTGAATTGATTTTAATTCACGCTCTTATAGGATGTTTAATATTGTCATGATTAAGTTTTTCTAACAGTACCAGAGCCAAAATGATACTCATGGGAACTTTTACATGCCACATAATCGCATGACATGCATGCCTACCATTTTCGTAATCAGAAAATCTATCAACTCCTGCCGGTATCGAACCCGTAACCTTGGGCTTACGAGAAAGCATGCTACCCTTGAGCCACCGAACCGACGAGAGATAGCAGATATTGATTTTCAGAAATGTTTATTAATCCTGAGCAAAATTGTAATCATTCCTAGGGTAACTTTAGGTACACTCATTATAATTATTACTAAATCTTATAGGAAGAACTCTTTATTATATGAAATGTAATTAAAATGAGCAGAAATTAAGAGTCATAATTGGTTCTTAATAAATGTTATTATAATAAATGGTGCAATATATAATTGAATATTATAATAATAAAACAATGAACTGCAATGAATTCAAAACAGGTATGTAAAATTAAGTTCCTAATTAATTCCAATCCTAATTAAGTTATTAAAATTGTACTACTTACATCAAATGGAATATAAATGCATTTCAAATAGACAGAACATACTTTATATTTCTATTCATAGTTTTAAAGTGATATAATGCAAATTGTGGGATATTATTATCTCTTGAGGCGAATATTTTAATTTCATAATAATGTATTTTGAAGTCAAATAAAAAGTAAAGCACTCCCTACTATTAACTATAACTCGACATTATTAACTATTATGATAGTACTTAACTTATTGCTACAGTGATAATCATCTTGTTATCAGAGTTTTAATTAATTCGTTTTGGATGAGACGAATTCAATAGTGTTCATTAACGACACCTTAAAGGGTTTTGACGCTATTGTTTAATAGGGTAAAATATATCCAGCTATTCAAATTCCCATACTTAATATTGATCACTGGTTTAAACCTATATCCCGTATATATTAAGAAATATTTAATATGTCAATGCATGTTAAGTTATTGAATTTATCATTTTGTATTTCGATTTACAGTGAGATATCACGCTGAAAGGGAGAAGGAATGTTTTTAAAGAAAACGTAAAATGGTGTCTTAAATAAATACAAATTATCAAATAAATTTTTCTGATAAAGCTTTAAGGAAGTACTACAGAATTCTTTTAATTGCGCTTCCAGACAAAAGAGATTTTTACATAAGATTTCTTTTGTAATATATAAGGTATTTTCGCTTGAAATATCAAAATTGTATCAGTTAAAAACATTACTAACAATTTTTTTCAGATTATTTTGAGTATAGCAGGATATCAAGCGACTTAAAATTAATTTGTAATGCATTTTAGAACATCGTCTTTGTGAAAAATGGAAATATTTAGATTAAATTTACTATAATGAGGTCTAAATGATTTTTTGACTGAAAATTAAGACTGCTGATAAATGATTACAAATTTTTGCTTCGGGTAATACTCATTACATGATCTTCAGTTACTGTATGAAAAAAAGACAATTTATTCTGGATTATTTCCAAAATTGCACCAGTTTCTATTTTCTATTACCACTTGTGTATTTTATAATAAACTCATCAGACATATCTTACAGTTCAATATACTTATATATATATATACATATACAGTATATTTTTTAATGTAATTCAAAGGTGCTTTTTTCTCAAAAAACTTAAGCATAAACTCAAAACCCAAATCTAAGCCGATTTCAAGAACTAAAATCCCTGTAGTTTTCAAACATGTCATCTTGAAGTTGAAAATGTAGCCATAGGATATAATGGATAATTTTTTCCGTTCATATTGACATAAAGTAACACGCCAGACGTCACGGTTGATAATTTTCCGGATATCCTTAACAGATTTTTTTTCCAATTATTTATTGGGTACTATCTGTACCATTCTTAATTTTAGCGCAATTTTTTTTGCTTGGAAAGTAGAAAGGAAAAAAATCCATGTGCAGCTAATTCAACATTTTTTTTCTATTTCAATGTATTTTCCTTTTATCGAAATGAGATAATTATTTACAACTATAATGAAATGTGATTTGTTTTTAAAGTACTGTTATAAATAAATCGACAAGACTTGAAATAATTAAAGCTTTTATCGAACTAATTTGATCTTCATAAATTTAAACACATTTCAGAACTAATTATTAAAAATAATGTGAATAGTTTCTGGAGCTTTATTTTTTATACTTAGGAGTTAGAATTGCTTATTTCGAAACGAAGTAGTCATGGCTATACTTTGAAGCATTGCTTAGGTAAATCCACACTATTTTCATATTTCACTTTATATTTATTTCTTCAACACACATTTAGAAGGAAACAGTTACACCAAAGTATATTTTTAACTTTCTAGCAAATATTTTTAAAAATAGAAAGCATTAAAGTTTTTAAAAAATATTGAAATCCTTTTTTACATTGAAGTAAAAGCGCTCTACTATGAATATATAAATTCATATATTCTTCAATTCGTCCGTGAACGGCATACAACTGATAAAATTGAAATATTTCGGGAAAAAGAAAATGCATTTGAAAAACTAAAGAAAAAAATATTGACCTACATATTATCATAGATATTCTAAATATGAATTGATTTTGGATCTATATGAAGAAAAACTTAAAAGAATGAACTTTTCTTTATTTTATTTTACTTAGCAAGTGCTAATTTTTAAGCTGCATCTTAAAAAAGTATGTGATATATACTACATTTTTTCATTAACAAGTTATAAATAATGAATTATTACTTTCTTTGCATATATATTATTTTGTCAACAAATTTATTGCTTAATTCAAAAATACCCAATTAATTTTACTAATAGTCATTTGAATACAGAAATTCTAAATTTATAGGATTAAAATTCCTTAGAATATTAAGAGTATATTATTATAATTTTTTCCTTTTTTAACACGCTTTTATAAATTTCACTTGCATGTAACGGAATCTTGGAACTCGATTTTCACCCACTTAAAAAGGTCAGATTAATTCGAAATTTTGCACACTTGTCAAGGACCGATGACAATACAATAATTTTATAATTTTGTTCCATTGTCCTAATCAAGATCATGAGGAATCATGATAATCAGATTTGGCGACAATAAAATATTCCACTTCCAGATTTGGCAACTTATTGCACATACAATTTTCAGATTTGGCGACTAATTCGATATACCATTTCCAGATTTGGCGACGAATTCCAGAATTAACGACTAAAAGAAAAAGGTGTAACCCTACAGTGAGTGTTTTTAATTTAAAGCTATTTATATGCAAGTATAAAATACACTTGTGGTTTATAAAAATAAAACAAACAAAAAAGTGTTCTGTATAAGAGAAAGTGGAGGGTGGGTGGGTGGGTGTTATCAATTTCTTACTATAATATAAACATTTTTCTGAAAATGAAAATAAAAAAAAGGCTTGTGATGTGAAAAAAAATATTTTATGTTCTAACTGCTAAATATTTTTTTTTAATTTTTATAAAGCAATACGTTTAGAAGTGATTATACGAATTAATATTATTGCAATACGCTTAAAAGGTGAGAATACGATTGACACTTAATATTACCATGTTTTTATTAACTCGCTTTGTTTAATGTCTATTCGGGTGAAATTTTGTAATTGATTTTAAACTGTGTGACTTTCCGATGAGCTAGGGACTTGAACTTTGGACCATATCTCAGAAGTGGATGACAATGCATGAAAATGTGAAAAAAGAAGGGGAAAAAAACCGAAAGGAGGAATTTTATACTTTTTAGCCCGTTATAAAAATATGGTACATTAAATTTTTTTCTAATTCGAACTTTTTTTCTTCTTGCCACACATTTTATTTATTTGACCTGTTCTATAAAGACGGAATCTAATGTAACGATACGGGACTCATCCAAGGCCCCGTAGACAGAGAGAATAAATGCACTTCAGACCCTATAATTAAAATCCAGCAGCCACGTAATTCTGGCTCCAAATATCAAACTCAAGGATAAATTCAACTATGAATAAATGAAAGTTTAAAAAACTAAAAAACACGCTTTTATTGTAGATCGAACTAAAAAAAGAAAAATAAATTATAATTTTAAAAAACTAAGGAACACGCTTTTATACTGAATTGAACTAAAAAGTAAAAAAATAATTCTTAATATAAGAATAAAATGATGAACGAGAAAATTAATGTCATTGGGGTAAAAGCGTGGGGTGCAATTTCGGAATTGAAAGAGGTTAGAAACTATAACAATTGATATATTTATAGAACACCCCACGCTTTTACCCGAATGACATTAATTTTCTCGTTCATCATTTTATCCTTATATTAAGAATTATTTTTTTACTTTTTAGTTCGATTCAGTATAAAAGCGTGTTCCTTAGTTTTTTAAAATTATAATTCCTAGATAGGTTGCTTCCATATTCTAATAAAAAAAATTACTTATTCTCTTAGCTTATTTTAACCGTAGTATTTTTTCTTTCATATTTAAATACATTTATAATCATAGTGTCCCTAAAATAATTTTAGTATATGTATGCACGCTTTTAAATTTTTTTTATTTCTTTCTTTTCATACTTTTGCCATGTGCTACTATTCAGCCACTCCCATGCTTTGAATTTGCATTGGAGTCCAGAGTCTGGTATTAACTTGTTTATTGTACTCAGATTTAGCGCGAGCTCTGCATCTTTTAAAGCAATTTTTAGGTAAGTTACCTTTTTCTTGTAATGGATTTAGATAGTCTACCCATTATTTTCAATAGGTTTTTGCTTAGTATTATTAACAGAAAGGGGGGAGATTCACTGGCCAGAATACATGTTCAACACCACATTTATATAAATTATTTTATATACAGAGCTGTCCTAAGTAAGCAATGTTTATAACACTGTAGCATCTATATATTTTTTAAATATTTTAAATTTTCTTATTTTTATAGTTTCTAATACATCCTTTCTATAATCTTATGAATGTTTTGCTTTTCAATTTCAATTTTTCAATTTTGATGATTATTGAGTATTTATGTCTCTTTAGTAGAGAAATTTGACTATATATATAAAATATATATACAACATTACGATCACCAAGTCAGCTTGTTAATGGTCTTGCTATGAATATTAATAACAGTTTTTTCACAGTTTACACTTATACACACATTCTAAAACATCAAAGCCATTTATAGATTTCTGCATTTTGTCTAACAATCAACTTAAAACCCATCAAGTTTCATTAGCTTGCATTTCTTTTCACACGCTGTACAGGTGACTTGTTCCAATATACTTTAGATGTTTACCTGGATTACATTGGCTGAACAATCATTTCAAGAGTTTTCATTTCTTTGAAAAATTTTAAAATTATTTCTTTAGGAATTCATGACGGATTGCAAAACATAACTCTTATCATTCATTTATTTGAAACTCCTTGCTAAAGGTATTCTTTTTCTCTTGGGATTTTTTTTTGTTTATTGTCCATTTGATGTTTTTTTCCTTTTTGAGCTAAGGAAAAAGGAGGTTGGTATCATCAAATTGGTTAAATACCACTTATTTGGTCATAAGTCTAAAATTCTATTTTGACTCACAGGGCAACATTTAAAATTTTTGTTGATTAGTATTTCTTTTTTTCCCCATCCAAATATTTTTATTGTTGTTTTCTTGAATTTTGTATTTTTTCTATCATTTATTTTTTAATGTTTTAGATGTGGTTTATGTTTTTCATTCATTCATATACACACTGCTGGCCACCATAAATGCAACACCCTGAAGGAAACACTCAAATAACATGAAATTTACAACATGCATTAGCGAAGGTGAGATATACAACTGATTAGAATTTCAGGGCAAACACACATCACGCGCGCCTATGGCGCCACCCCAAAACACTATTTAAGGCTTGATGATTTCGACGACTTCAAGTTCGGCAATTGTGTTTTTCTTGTATTTTTTTCAAAAAACGATCAGTTATGTCTCGTAGAAAACAGCGATCAGCTTTTGATCAAGTATCCCAGTTCGACAGAGGAAGGATAGTGGCCTACCGAGATTGTGGATTATCTTTCAGGGAAATCGGTAGTCGTGTTGGACAAAACCAAACAACTATAATGCGGATATGTGACCGTTGGATGTATGAGGCCATGACGGACCGACGTGGTCGATCGCATCCACCTCAGTGCACCACTTCACGTGAGGACAGGAAAATTGTGCTCATGGCAGTGACGGATCACTCAGTCACATCACGAACCATAGCACAGCACATTGAGACTGTAACGCATCATTCATTGTCTGCGCGTACCATTCGACGCCGTTTACAGCAGAGTGGTATGTCCGCAAGACGTCCATTGCTTGGTCTACCCTTGGCGCAGAACCACAGACGTCTCCGTCTCCAATGGTGCGATGGAAGAAGGATGTGGGCGGTAGAATGGAATGAAGTTGTCTTTACTGACGCGTCACGGATTTGTCTGCAACACCACGATGGTCGGATTCAAGTCTGGAGACACCGCCTTAGAGAGGATGCTAAACAGCTGCATTATGCACCGCCACACTAGTCCTGCATCGGGTATTATGGTATGGGGTGGTATTGGAATTCCCTTTCGCACTCCTCTAGTACGCATTGCCGGTACTTTAAACAGCCAGCGCTACATCTCCAAGGTGTTGGAGCCAGTTGTCCTTCCTTACCTTCAGGGCTTGGCCACCGCCCTATTTCAACAGGATAATGCGCGACCACACGTGGCACGCATTGTCCAAAGGTTCTTCGTCAATCACCAGATTGAATTGCTTCCCTGGCCGGCTCGCTCTCCGGATCTTTCGGTGATAGAAAGCATGTGGTCCATGGTTGCTCAACGATTGATCCAGATTACATCCCTGGCTGCCACACCAGATCAACTTTGGCAACGTGTGGAAGCTGCTTGGTCTGCTGTACCCCAAGAACACATCCAAAGTGTCTTTGAATCAATGCCGTGGCGTGTGGCAGCGGTGATCTCCATTAATGGCGGCTACTCTGGCTACTGATTCTGGCAAGAACCCCACTTCATAGAAGTCTATAAATTTAAACATTTGATACTTGGTCAACATGTTATCTACAAAATAAATTTTGTTGTTCTATCTCTTGTCTTTCTTGGTGTTGCATTTACGGTGACCAGCAGTGTATGTATAACATTAAAGTAGAATTTATTTTAAAAGATAAATGAATTTTTAATTATTTGCACAGGATTTACTTACTTCTGGAAACAAAAAAAAAATTATATATTGTTACAACTATACATTTCTTAAGCTCACAAAATAAAATCACCAGCTACTATATGTAGTTCTAAATCCTAACAATTCATAGACACAATAATAAACAAAATATTTCACAAAACTTTCAAGATTGCAAAAAGTAAATTTCTGTTTCATTTTAATCCAATTTTCAAAGTTAAATTCAGAAAAGTCCTAAGGAAAGAAAAACATGATCAATTTCCCTCGGGGATAAGCCACAAATAAAGAAACATACAAAATTTAAGAGCTCGTTTGAGACGTAAACAAAATAAAATGGAGAGAAGGAGGTTATTTATTATTTGTACAAGTTCAGAATGCCAGATTCTATTAACTAATGAAAACTGATTCAATGGCATGATACAAGGAAATAATCAAAACGGATTTTATTTTGTTGTAGGCATTTTTTCGTAGAAATAAGTAATTTGGTGTGCAGATACGTGAAGATATTTAATTGTATATATATATTTCGCAATATAAATATTGTTTGCATATTTACATAACACAGTTTTAAAAATTAACTTTTAAAAGATGAAGTGGATTTCATTTTATTTAGTCTCCCGTTAAACGTGATTTAATTTTCTTAGGAATTTATTCCATAAATATTTAAATTTTTAGATCAATTTGATTTGCTTTAGGGAACAACTGAAATACAAAATAGTTAAAAATTACTTATTTCTTAACCTTTTCAGAGAGTACACATTTTGTATTGTATTAATGGATGAATTAATCAATTAAAACCGAAGGTAATCCTTAGTGAACATTCATGTTATTGAACTTTACCACCGGGTGGTGATATTTGTGTTTTTCCCGGACGAGTTTCAACGTGAAACATAGCGATGACTGATTCGACAAAGAGCCGAAAAGGCAAGCTATGTTTTAAAGAAATGATTAAAAATTTTGAATTTCATATTTTTTACTTGATGTAGATGGTTTCTAGAGTTGAATAATCATATAATTATCGTGTTCTAATTATAAGTAACTTTTGAAACACGCATATGTGCATTTCCTTTTGTTATTCGTTTCCAAATGCAAATGGTATTCAAAATGAAATTTTGCGAGCCATGTTGCCTTGTTTTGTTGTCTGCGTGTGTATATTTATAGTTATAGACTTAATTTTAAGTAAGAATACATACATCATGATATTTATATTCTAGTCAACAATTTAAGAAAAATTTAGGATTACATAACATTTATATAGAAATTTGTTTTTATCTTAACATATTTCATGCCAATTCGGGATTTTCGGGCTTATTTATAACTGACTGTAAATTAAATTTTTTTCTTCAATCTAAGACTCAATTTATACACATTTATTTTAAGAAACTTATATTCCAATTTACAATATTTAACCTTTTAAGAAATGGATGAGATTATGAGTTAAACTGATTGCAATGAATTAATTTAAAATGAAGATGAAGAGGGTATAAATGATATTACAGAGGTTTAACACCAGATATTGTAAAGAATACTGTGAAGTAAGAGCTAAACCCACAATTTTTCCAAATGTTATATATGATAGAAAGGAATATTTTCCTTGATTTATGACAGAAAAATCTGCATCAAAATGTAGATATGAAGATTGCGAATCAAGCACTCGTGTTTTTTGTGCTAAATCAGTGCTTCTCTAACTTTGAATATTTGCGCCCCAATGTTCAATCAGATTCCCCACTCCCCTCCTCCTTACAATAACAATGTATTGAATTAAATAGCACAAAAATTTGTCGTTAAAGCTATAATACGACTAAAATCTCTTTAGTGCCATCGGCGTATACAAACATCTAGCCCAGCCAAAGTGTTAAGGGGTCTCAGGACCCTTAACATATATCTGTGCACTCGAAAAAAATATCCTTCTTGAAACCAATGTAACTTAGCAATAAAGCAAAACAATAATTTGAAATTTTTATCACATGATAATCACATGTATTTACATTGGTTCTCAAATTTCCGGAGAATTTGAGAAAAAGTTTTAAAATTTATCAGGAAATAAAAATTGGACAATTTTTCAAAAATTTGAAAATTAGTATTTTACAGCGCGCAAGATTCTGAAGTACATAATTAATCAAAATTTACAAAATTAACTTTACTTGGTATAAAAATGTTCACTTTCAAAGTTATACAATTTTTTAAAAAATTTAGAGAAAAAAATATATTTTTTAAATACAATTACAACAAAATTTTAAGAAAAATATAAATTAAAATAAATATTTTTAAAAAATTATTAAATTTTTTTTTCGAAAATTGAAGTATAAGTTATGAAGAGCCATATTTTGAACACGTGTATGAAATTTCAAATCGATATCATAAATAGTTTCTGAGAATTTCTGCGCGCAAGTTAAAATTTGTTGTTTTGAGAAAAATGAAGTTAAAGATACGAAAGAGAAAAGGGATTTTGTTTAAATTTCTCTAGTTATTTCTCAATAACTTCGGAACTTTTTACAGTATCAACAACATTTTGGTATCAAAATGCTCAGAAATGTTGAGGCTTTAACATATATTTTTTTCAAAAAATAGAAAAATTTGCAATTTAAGAGTCCTTAGAGGCCTTAATTGACCTGGACGTATATATACGTCTTTCTGTAGTACAATTTTTTTCTGTCTCTGCTATCCATAAAATTATTTCTAAGGCTTTGGAATGCAATAAAATGACCTTGATAGTGTGTGTTTGCGAAGGATTTACTTATATTTCAGAGGATTTACTTATTTATTCCTCCCCCCCCCCGCCTCAAAACACTATATTTGCGCATCTACGAGGAAAACGGTGTCATTGGGGGAGCGAATCACATAACTTTTAATCAGCAGGTGAGGGATTAATTATATACTGTATAAATTATCAAGACAAGTGTTAATTTTTATATATAATTTTAAATATGGTAATTATTTAACTTGTTCTTGATTTAGTATTGTTTAAATTAGTTATAAAAGACATTGCGTAGCACCGTTACAATTATAACTGTATTATATCAGTGTAAATGTATGTATTTTTTTACTATGAGGATGTATTTTGTTTATTTACTTTCAGTAAATTTATATATATATATATTTAAATAATCTCTTGCTTTCAGCATTTCAATATGCTTGTGCTCCCTTCGTAGAATTCTCAGCCTTGGAGTGCGCATCCCACAGTTTGAGATACACGCGCTAAATTCATTCATTTTTTTTTTTGTACCTTTGCTTATAAAAAACAATTGTTTTCAAAAATTTCATTTTGAAACTTATTTTTATTTTCATTTTTACATTTTTAAAAAACAGTTATTAAAGTGAATGTTTTTGGGGGAAAATTGGATTTTTTTGCAGTTGCAGCTAAGACATGAGGCTCACATATATGTGTACCTCTGAACATGAAAATTTAATTTTTTTCCTAGCATTTGTATTTCTGACTATATTATAAGAAAAATCAAACCATCACATGCAAAAAAAAATTTTTCCCCTTCATTTAAAATATGTCAAGTTTGAAAAGGTTAAATAACGCAAAAAGATTATTTCTTAGCTATTTCTTGATATCGCAATATATTAATTTGTTAATGCATAGACATGTAATTTGAATTGTTTTAATAATTTTCATCATTAAACTGTATTATAAAGTCATTTAAACCAGCGTTTCTCAAACTGTGGAGCTCTCCGTTATAACCCTATGTCGGGGGCGTGAGCCTATTGAAATATCGAAAATAAAAGATTATTTATATAAGCATATTATTACTTTACAAAAAGGAAGGAAAACAAAATACATTTTGAAATAATAAAAAAATAAAGTACACGCTTACACTATTATGATACATAATACATGTAAATGTATCAGTATTGCACAATGTATCTGATTATTAATTTAACAATACTAAGTTAAGAACAAGTTAACTAATTACTATTGACCGCGCACATAGTCTTGTCATATATAAAATTATATGCACAATTTAACACTTATTTTGATAATTTGCACGGTTTATAATAACAGTCGTATTGTTGCTTTAGCGTCAAAATATATTATTTCTATAATTTTACATTTAATCCAATACATTGTTATTGTATGAAGGGATAGGTCGCGATGAAAATTATGATTTAAAATTAGGTCGCAAATATTGAAAGTTTGAGCAACTCTGTTAAACACATAAATTCAATTAATTCTAATTTCATCCTAAATTCGTTATCGACCAAATCAACCGATGTTTTGTGTTCCAATTTAAACATCATTGTATTTTTTATATTCCATGTTAAAAATATCGAAAATTATTAAATAAAATTATGATTTTCTTAATAATTATAATACCATCATATACTGATTTTCTACACGACATTTCAACTCACTTAAACCAAATTCAAAGATAATTACCATTCTAACAAATCCTCGAAATCAGTTCACAGGCCTGTTTAGATTCCCAGCCGGGATTTCCGCATACTGCCCACCCACCCCTGGGTCCAGTAAATATGATTAGGCGCTAAGCTCCATCTATCGATCAGACACCACCCCAATCCGGCGGCCCTTGCTTGTCAACAGATGGGCCGGAAGATATGGACCGGCGTGTGTGGATTGAACGATTAATAGAAAAGCCGACGGCTGCATATATTGCATATAGTACTTTATTGAATATCAGCAACCCCTGTTGCTATAATAGAGATCGGAAAGGGTTTCACTCTGTGAGTGATAGTAGTGTGTGCCACAAAGTGTGCACATGATGGGGAACCGGATGGAACCAGTTCTGTAGGATGTGAGTGATGGGGTGCATTTAATGCAATGCGGGAAGAGAAAGTGAATTGAAGGATATAGTGATGTAATAGGGATGCGGGAATGAGACCTATTGCTTACAAAATGCAATTCGGTGCAATTGTATGATGTCTTAGTTCTATAAATGAATGATATTTACTGTATTCGGAATACTTTATTTAATGTGTTTAGATTGTTATGTTCAAATGTAACTAGTTATTGTATAAACAATATTAATTAACCCCTTAACTGTCTCCAACGTATATGTGCGTCTTGCTAAATGCCCCCGACGTATAAACACGTCTGTCCAAAATATAATACTTTTCTTTGTGCTGTATCAGTAAAACTATTCGGAAGACTTTGGAAAGCAATAAAATGACCTTGAGACACACACAAACACAAACAAAGAGTGTGTGTGTCTGCAAAGGATTTATTTATTTAATAGAACATTTTTCTTATTTATGTCTCCCCCTCCCTCTAATACACCGCATACTAGCGCCTATGAGAAAAACGGTGACACTGGGAAGCGAATAGCGTAACGTTTAATCGGTAGTTTAGGGGTTAAATTTTAACCTCAATAATTTTCTGAAAAGATGTTTTCATTTCCATTCAAATAGTTAATAAGTATGATACGTAATTTATTATGCAGAATAACTTACTTGTAATCGATAAACTATCTCCAACGTATATGTGCGTCTTGCTAAATGCCCCCGACGTATAAACACGTCTGTCCAAAATATAATATTTTTCTTTGTGCTGTATCAGTAAAACTATTCGGAAGACTTTGGAAAGCAATAAAATGACCTTGAGACACACACAAACACAAACAAAGAGAGAGAGAGTGTGTGTGTGTCTGCAAAGGATTTATTTATTTAATAGAACATTTTTCTTATTTATGTCTCCCCCTCCCTCTAATACACCGCATACTAGCGCCTATGAGAAAAACGGTGACACTGGGAAGCGAATAGCGTAACGTTTAATCGGTAGTTTAGGGGTTAAATTTTAACCTCAATAATTTTCTGAAAAGATGTTTTTCATTTCCAATCAAATAGTTAATAAGTATGATACGTTAATTTATTATGCAGAATAACTTACTTGTAATCGATAAAATATCACGTCTAATTCTAAATGAAGATCATAGAATAGGTAAGATTGCGCACGCTAAATTTGTCGAGGTTCTAAGTCTTTCTTTAGCATGTGGGTTTAATAGTATCATCTCTGGGGCAGATTTCGCCCTATGACCCTAGCTCCCAATTACGTATAGCATATATTGACAGTTAAAATAATAATTTTTAGTTTAAAACAAAGGGAATTAATATTTTTTAATTTCAAATGATTTTCATAGTTTAGTTTTAAATTCTACAATGCTTTGAAGTTTTGATTTTAAATCACATTTTATCGCAGTAATAGTTTTAACGCGTAATAGTGATCTATTACGCATAAACATTACATGTCTACAGTTGATAAAATATTAATGTTCTACAAGTATGAATTTTAGATCTGAGTGATGTTTGTTTATTGTATTTAAAATTCAAAGTTAATCAAAAATTTAGAAACATTTAGCGATGTATATTTCAATGATAATTTAAAAGCCTCTATCTTTCCAAAAGGACAGTTTATACTCCATTTGTTTTATGCAGTGCTCTTATAACATGATTTAAGCATTTAATAATATAAATTCCATCTCTCTCTAAATTAGCAAACGGTAATTTTAAAACGGTGTTACATCTTTAAAGCTTGTTATGAGTTTATAATGCGTTTCTTGATTATCTTTCGTAATAATTTTCATTTTTTGTGAGTCAAAAAAATAATACACAATTACAATATATATATTTAATCAGCGAAAAACGGACTAAATAAGATTTTGAAAAAGAGTTTCCTTAAAAGTTTTTCATTACATCTGTTATTATTATTATACAGCAAATTAAATTAGAAACTTATTATAATTTTTATTTAAATGTATTATGATTTTAAATTTACGTATACATTTAAAATAACATGCATCTTTCCCAGGCAGGCGTTTCGACGAGAGCCATCCAGGAAATAAAGACTTTTCAGACATACAAAATAAAAAACTTGATGTTTATTGGAAAAATAATTTTATTATATACCTAAGCCTTCCTTCTTATTTATATATAATTAATACCTTCACTCAGTCCCGTTTTTGCTCAGCATCTTCAGAGTTTCTATGCGGTATTGTTCTTGTCCCAGTTTTCTAGGCCAACTGACTGGACCTTGGATTATTTTTCCCCTAAAGCTGAAAGAGTTTCTCGGAGGTAACATTTTGGAAGAGGGGAAAAGTTGGAAGTTTCGCTTGATGCACGGTGGTAGTAAAGTGTAACATGGGATTCCTGATGCTCATGAACAAATACGACAAATGTGTAAATCTGGGAAGTGATTATGTCAAGAAGTGACGGAAGGTTCAAGGAATGTAACAGAATTGCTTTTTTTCAATAAATATTGTGTTTTTCATTTTGCATAACTGAACGATTTTTTAAAGATGACCCTCTTATCTGTCATATTTAATAACACTTATATATAGGCATGAATAGTTGTAAAGGAAAATATTAAGGCCCCCCGGAAAAGTCATGTTTTGGGCCCCAAGCTGGATCTTGCAAAGGGTCAGGTCATTCAGGTTTTGGGTCCCCTAGAGTCCTGCGCCCCCCGCGATGCGGGGGGTTGCATGGGTGTACGTTACGCCACTGTTCGAAGCCGTGATTTCGAAAAAACACGTAAATGAATAACTTTTTGAATAGTGAGCGTTCACTGAAATGCAATGTATATAAATTTTTTTATATTACAAAAAAGATTATTTAAATGCAATTTTTTTCTTAATTTTCATACCAGTATTTTTATGGTAATTACTTCTATGAAAGTATTTTACTTATATAGAGAGAGGACTATGCAGAACTTGAATTAGGATTTTTAAAAAGTCCTCACTATTTTCAGACTTACGAATAATTGAAATAATAACCAATAATTCTTGTTAAAATTTCTCTACTATGTATATATATTAAAGTAGGAATAAACTACTCCTAAATTACATATTTTAAAATTCCTAATTCATTCTCTGTACAGAGATTTTTGCTATACATAAGTAAAATATTATTATAGAAGCAATTTCCATAAACAGAAGCATTTTTGAGAAATTATGCCATTTTTTTCCATTTTTGGCTGAGAAAGGAATTTCAATAATTATTATTGTAATAATATTTTTGCAACGATTTTATACGTATATTCCAATTTAAATGACACAAAAGACCAAAAAAAAATTAATTTATATTCTTTTGAAAAAATCACGTGGTTCTGAACGTAGTCTGTTACCTTAATATTAATGAAATGTGTATGCTTTCACAATAGAGTGTATTAGGTATAGACCAGCTTTTCTCAAACTGTGGTGTGTGCCTTCTAGGGAACAGCATGGTAACCCTACAAGGAGGAGGGAAGCACACGCATATCAAAAAGTTGGAAATAAAAAAATATTTAAAATTTATTTATTTACTGAATCTATTCAATAAATTAATAATTTACTGAATAGATAGAAAACAAAATATATATTTTCTGACACAATAAAAATAATACTTATAATAATAAATGTATCAGTACTGTGTGCAAAATATATTTCATAATTAATTTATCAATACTAAATCAAGAACAAGTTTAATAATTACTATTGACTCCAGTGGGTATATCTTGCCAAGCAAAGTTTTTCAAATGAGGGTTTAATATTAGATACTGACACTAAAATAATATTTTTTCCTATATTTAGCTGAGATCTAAATTTTGTCTTTAATTCAACCACAGCAGAAAATCTGTTTTCACAAAAGTAGGATGTTGGAAATGTAGGATGAAACATTAGAAATGGATGATTGAAGAAATAAATATTTAATTTTAATTAAAAATTATTTTGGAATCAGTTGCAATTTAAAAATCATAAAGGTAAAGTAATACAATACTTATCCAAATGCTAAAAAGTAACTTACTTAAAATATATATTACTTAAAAGCAACATATACAAAATTTAAAACTTAACTTGATAATTTTTTTGGCTTATAAATAAGGTCGTTTTGTAATTTTAGTGTCAAAGTTTATTATTATTGCATTCAATGCATTGTTATTGTGAAGAGGGTGTGATGAAAATTATGACTGAAAATCGTGTTGCAAATAATGAAAGTTTGAAAAGCACTCGTATAGACAAACGGGTATATATTTATCTATATGTATGTTTATGCGCTTTGTATAAATTCTGAAATCAATCTACCATTCCCTCCGAATATTTACGTCTATCATCTTTTTCTTTAGGGTATTAAAAGGAAACCCATTTTCACGTTCAAACACTTCCCTCAGTTCTAAACAATTCACGGAAATTGAACGCTTCACAGCAAAATCGATTTCACATCTTCCATAAAGTCGTATCACACTTCCCTTCACATCTACGCCAATTTTTATCCACATAAATTCTTAACTATTACTTAGTATCTCTTCATCGATGACTATAACTTTTCCTTCCCGAGTACCGAGAAATTCATAAACTCCCGTCCAAGTGCTCGAACAATACACTTCTGGCAAAATATATAACCGTATCACCTCTACTTATAAAAGCCCTCTAGACAGCAGCATTAAATAAATCCTAAAAATCCCTGGAAAAATTACCGGGAAAACTATGGAAGCCAAACGTCGAAACGATTTAGGAGAATGCATCTTTTATAAATGGATAAGGGGGGTGGAGGGAATTTCCCTCTGCCTCCCCCCCCTTTCTTTTCATATTCCCGTAATGCCTTTTCGAAAGGTATAAATTACAGTACACAACTTTGGAGCAAGAAAATAGAAGGCAGAAGAGAAAGAGAAGCATATTCATTTTTATCAAGCAACTGGGTAATGCAATTTTCTGTGGAGGGAGAGAGTCACTGTTCTTTGTGATACTGAACAGAGATACACATTTTCTATCGTTTGCCACTCCTCCCCTCTGCATCCCCATTTCCAATTCCACATCGTGTTGTTGTTCGTGGTATTCTTATAAATCAAAGGGATTAAGAACAGTTTACAGGGAAGATGGTCAGAACTCCCTGGTGTGAATTATTGGAAGAACAGACCAAATGAATGTACACTAGGCCCTTGGGGCTAGGAAATGTACTAGAGTTTTTCTGGTAAAGTAGAATGGAGGGGGAGGCGAACAAAGAGGATACGAAAGCCTTTTACTCAAATTAAAATGTTTGCTGGAGTCTTGATTCTTTGTACTTATTCATTTCTAGTTCCCATTGAGAATCTTTGTATTTGGGGTTTATCAACGCAAAGGCAAAAGTTTATCTTTCAATCTTTTCCCATTATAAATACCCTCATTGTTATTGTGAGCTGCCATCATGACAAATGGTATAATAAATAGGTGTATTAATTTCAAATTATTTTTTAAAGAACAAATAGTTCGAAATTTATCAGTAGGTTATAAATCATGTTACAGTGGTGGCAAAAAGTCCTGAACACACTCATTTTTTAGCGTAATTTTTGTGTTTGACTTCATTTTTCGTTGTGAAATTATCGCACTATCTTAAATATTGTTATTGATTTTAATGTATTTTTGTATGCTGATTTCAAATCTACTACTAGTTTCTTAATGACTAAAATATTTTTTGTAGTAAAGCTGCCTGAACACAATAATGTGAAATATGTGCAGAATAAAACAATATAGAATAACATAATATGCAAAGAAAAATAACACGAAAATTGACAAATACGGTATATTTAATAAGCATTTTGAAAATTACATTGTTGTCACATGTTAGAAAATCAATATTTTATGGGCCAGCCGTTTGCTTTAATTACGGCTCTACATTTTTTTGGCATGGAATGCACCAATTTCAAAAGATCTTTTGTGACAATATGGTTGAAAGAAAATATTAAAGCTTCAATTAATTCACGTTTGTTTGAAGGTTTTTCTTTGAAATTTCATAACCAATTTTAAACCATAAGTTCTCTATCGGATTAAGGTCGGGAGACTGTCCTGGCCAGTTCATTCTATTCACAGTATGGTCTTTCAACCATTTCTGGACTACCTTTGCACGATGACAAGGGACGTTATCGTCCTGAAAAATCCATGACTGATTCTCAAAAAGATCTCTCGCAGTTGGTAGCAATTTATTTTGTAGTATTTCAATGTAATCCATGGCTTTCACTGTTCCGCTAACGATGTGAAGTCTTCCAACACCATGAGAAGACATACAACCCCATACCATCACTTTTGTCGGGTACTTTACTGTGGGCTTCAGACACTGAGGGCTGAATTCCTCATGAGTGCGTCGTCTTACATGGGCACTTCTTTGGTTGCAGAAATACAAAACTGACTCCTCGTCACTAAATATTACCTTTTCCCAGTCTTTAATAGTCCATAATGAATGTTCCCTTGCCCACGTCAATCGCCTCTTGCGTTGAAATTCAGTCAGTAATGGTTTTGGGAGCGCTTTTACAGCCTCGTAACCCAATTTCCAGCAGTCTTCCTCTAACAGTTCTTGGGCACACACTCACATTTGATGTCAAAGTCCATTGTTTAAGAATATGCGAGGCATTAAGCTTTCTGTTTGAAAGTGAAATTCTCTGCAATAACCGGTCTTCACGTAAAGATATTTTTCTTGGTCATCCTGATTGCCTCCTGTCAGCAATAAAATTTGTTTCAGAAAATCTTTTCAAAGTTCTCACAACAGTAGAAAGGCCACATGGTACTTTAGCAGCAATTTGGCGCATAGAATAACCTTCTTCCTTCAAATGTATTATTTTATTTTCAGGCAGATATGAAAATTTAGCCATAATTCCAATATTTTCCACAAACGCACTTCAAATTGCTTTCAATACACTATTTTCCACAAGCACAAACAACTGCATTCAATACAATAAACCACGTTTCACCTTTTTCTTTCAACCCTTTATCGCTACTGCTCTCTGATTGGTTGAAATAACGGAGCATTTCATTGGTGGAAAACACACTCACTCATTCTTACAGTGACCTTGTGCTTTCTTGTCAAGGGTTTTTCAACATATCAATGAAACTATTTATTTTAGAGGAAATCTACAAACAGATTTGAAATCAGCATGAAAAATACATTAAAATCAATAACAATATTTAAGATAGTGCGATAATTTCACAACGAAAAATGAAGTCAAACACAAAAATTACGCTAAAAAATGAGTGTGTTCAGGACTTTTTGCCACCACTGTATTTTATTGGTTTATTTATTGCAAAGATGCTTGATAGATATCGATCGTTATTATTTATGAACAATAAGATGGGATAGCTTTAATGTTTGCATTATCTTAAATTATTAAACTCTTTATAGTTCTCAAACCCATTTCCGGAGGCAACATTTTTTTCAATACCAATATAATACCAACTATTTTTTCAGAAGTCATTGAAGTATTATGTATTTATGCTTATGATTAATTTATTCTTCATTTTCTTGTAAGCATTTTTTTGAGCATTTTATAAATAGTTGGGTATTTTTTGCGAGTATTTTTAACATTTTAATAATTAAAATTGTAAAAAATATTTTAATCCATCGAAGTAAAATTATTATTCAAAAAGATCAAACAAAGTGTGTTTTAATGTATGAAATATATTATATATATATAATTAGGATAAAAAGTAAAGTACAAAATTTTTTTTATGATATGAATTTTAGAAATACTTTTAGTAAAGAAAAAATAATGAAAGAACTTAACTTTTATCTAAAAAACTAAATGGCATTTCCCTATTATTTTTAAATTCAGATTTCTTAGGAATAAAAAAAACTGATATTGTTATTTTTTTTTCAAATAATTATCACAAAAATGTTGAATTATGTTATATTCTTATACCTAGGGATTAGCAGTTATAACTTCAGTGAAAAACTCATAATTTATATACAATATAAATATGAAAGTTATAAAATTTACATTTAAAGCTATAAGTTTAAAAACTTTCTTACAAACGAAAATTTAATTATTTAATTTAGCATACATTTAATACATTTTCTTATTCGTATTTATGAATGTGATAAAAGTTGATGTTTAAATTAATTTGTAAAGATCACACACTTTATCTTAGATGTATGAATAAAAAATACATTTTTATTCCTTAAAAACGATACATAAATGTTTACGATATTTTGATTTTTTTCAAATTACAGACAAAAATATTAATTTAGTTATTGTACATATTCTACATGTATCTATGCACAGATTAAGTTTAAAAACAATTATTATTATTTCATAAGTTAAAAAATATTACGTATAATTAAAAAAATATGATTAAATATTACATTCAATTCCTTATCAATAGAAAAACCATTCTACTCATAATCTGCATATACACAAATTTATATGTGTATATTTACAATATAACAAAAACGAATATCATTGTAACTGCACCAAATATTATTCAATTGATTCTATGATATAAATTAATTAATCCAGAAAAGTGAGTCAGAGTTACATATTCTTAAGGCAAAAAAATACCACATAACTATACAAATTACGCAATAACATGTAGAAAAGTTCAATTTGTAGACAAATAGATTCCTGTTACAATGAATCCTGAATAATTCCAATAAAGTGTAATAAAATTTATTGTTACTTTGAGTGTAGCTATTTGTGTTCTTGTTTGCAAATCACATTGAAAAAAATTTTAATACAGAAATTTTTAATTTATAAACATGAAAGAGAATCCCTGTTATTTTAAAAACAATGTTTCATTAGCGACTGCAGTCCAAAATAATCCACAGAATATTCTAAAACGATCACATTAAATTGAAAATATAATTATTAATTATGATCCGAATTAAGTTCTCAGCATAAATTTTCGTTGCTATAAATATCGTGATTTGAACTTTCTGAAGATTGGCCTTGGCACGTGTCAACGAAATTCGCTAAATTCGCGAGAAGTTCCCAATTTCTTCGTTTTCCCTGTCTGCTAAAGTCTAGTGACGTAATATCCCTAACAATTTCTAACAATGCATTCCACGGGGAATATTTCATTGATCTGGAACTTCGTCTCCATTCATAAAACGTTTGGATCTTGAAGTTTTTTAAAAAACAAAATTTTCTGAGGAAATTGAATGATTTTTTGGAAGTATATTTTATCTTATTTGAAGAAAAAAAAACTCCTTTGATTATATACCTTTACTGGGGAATTATAATAAAAAAAAATATTAAAACAAAATTGAGTTTTTTGAGGGGAAAAGTTATGAGTTTATTAAATTTCTTAGAACAGATGAAATACAAGCAAAATATTCCATAAAAAGGCTTTAGAATAATCGTAAAATTATTTGAGTTGAATTTAGTAAAGAGTTATGAATAAAATTTGCATTGCATGTATGCTAACCTTATGAAAATAATGAAGAAATCTTTTATTAAAGGGTGTTAGAATAATCATAAAATTAATTGAATAGAATGCAGTAAAGTGTTATTTATAATATTTGTATTGTACTGTATGCTTACTTTATTAAAATAATGAAAAAATGTTAAAATGTATTAGAATAATCGTT
Source organism: Trichonephila clavata (assembly GCA_019973975.1). Lineage (NCBI taxonomy): Eukaryota > Metazoa > Arthropoda > Arachnida > Araneae > Nephilidae > Trichonephila > Trichonephila clavata. The sequence continues at coordinate 61,721 of BMAO01005911.1, forward strand.
AAGTTATTTGAGTTGAATATAGTGATAGTAAAAGGCCATATATATATATATATATATATATATATATAATATATATATATATATATATATATATATATAATATTTGCATTGTACTTTATGCTTATCTTAATAAAATAATGAAGAAAACCTTCATAAAAGAGCATTAGAATAATCATAAAGTTATTTAAATAGAATACAGTTAAGTGCTATATTTATAATATTTGCATTGTACTGTATGCTTATCTTAATAAAATTATTATAAAATTATTTGAAAAAAATATAATAAAAGGCTATACATAATACTTGCATTGTACTGCACGCTTATCTTATTAAAATAACGAAGAAAACTATAAAAGTAGATTGTAACTGTCTTGAAGTTACCACTAAGCATATTATTTGTTTAAATTAAATTAAGAAACATGGAAATAATTAGTTATATTTTTATTTTGTTACATTTAGAAATACTTTCTGTTTATTAGGTTTGCTGTTTTTTTTTATTTGTATAAATTTTCACCATAACATCATACTTTATAAAAATTACCACAATATTTATTAACAATAAACGTCCGATATCATTATAAGTGTTAAGTAAATATTACAACAGAGCAACAAATTCAATCATAAAATTCTCCGCTTCAGGGTAAAAAGAGGCAACTTTTGAAACTTACACGCGATTACTAAAACCAAACGATAGTTGCCAAAAATCAATTACTCATTATCTAATCCTTATTCTACGAGATTGAAACCCCTCTTCCACGAAACTTTTTCTAGAAACTTTCTGTGAATATATCCTAACCGAAACCTTTACCTTGCTGCTTAACTTTCCAATTATTCAATCCCACAGGAGAATTTGGAACGATTTTTAAGGGAGGCAAAAGTCGCTAGTCATTCCTTTTCACTTCTAAAATTTTTATCAGACGATCACGCCCCAAGCGAAACTAAGAATTCAATTCGCAGCAAACTCTCCCTCTTCCTTATCAAAACCTTTAAGCAATTAGTCGCGAATAAACAATTAAAATCTTTTCGCAAGCCCCCGCTAACACGCTCAGACATGCCTAAGGCTCCGTCGCTTCCGTTATACAAAGTCATTATTCAAATCCTCGTCATGTCCTCCCCGGTTTTTTTTTTTTAATGGAACAAACTTCGTTTATGACATTTTCCGTCCTCTTTTGAAATATCTAATTAAAATGATGCGTCTTATGGTTTGACAAGCCTTTTCCTATACACTCCTTCTTTTGCATAAAACCATTGCTTATTAAGGAAACACTGGTTACGCCTAGAATCTACCCCCCCCCCTACTTTTTTATGGATCACTCCCTTTAAATGATTGTCACTCTGGCTTCACCGAAAGTGCCCCTAAATGATGTATTGTTCTTCTAATGAGCGTTTCTTCCCTGTGTTTTTTTATTTCCCTGAAGTAGGGGTTGTAACTCGACTTATTAATCATTATTGTAATCAAAATGTATTTGAAGTGATATTTTGATAAGGAATTACGAATACAATCCAGATTATGTGTGGAATTCTTCCGGGAAGTAATTATTTATTATGTCAGCGCACATACACTTTTCAATATTTTTCTCTTAATATAGTGATTGAAATTGGTGACAGTTTTAAACGCAATTAATTATCGTCTAAATTACTTTTAATTAACATAAAAGGTCATATGTGTAAGAGTTTTATTCAGTATTAAGAATACAATATGATTTGTACAAATAATTCTAAATATATGTTGTTCAACAATTTTATTTTTTATGGATGCACTTTTGAATGCCTTTAATTTGTCATCAAATGAATTTGAATCTTTATTTGATAGAAAATTTGGTGCCCCTTATGATGCCAGTACACTTTATAAGTCAATTTTCAGTCAAAATATTGATCTTTTTATTTTTGGCCTCATGTTAAAAGTCAATCTTTTAGCTTTGAAAATATGTTTCAATTTTATTTCTATTTTATTCAGAAGCCGAATTACATCTGTTTTAATATTACTTGATTATGAATTTATCTGACTTGGAGGGCTCTTCTACTAACCGAAAGCGATCCAAAATGCTTGTTTAAGCTCCTCTTTCTTAGTATTTGATATAATATATCATACTTCCTACACAAATAACTATTCAGATATTAAAATAAAGTATTTAAAAAAGTATCTGGAAATAGGTTTTCTTCTCTTTTATGATTAAAGCATGACAGCAAGCTTGCTGTTTATAGTTGCTTTCTTTACATATGAGTTTGATTTTCATGCTGAAAGATTCTACACGACATAGAAAAGTGTATTCCTTCAATTTAGTTTGGTTTTGTTGTTTAAAATGTTTAAATTTAAAGCAAGATTTCAAAATTAGTTTGACTTGAAGATTGCAGAAAAAAAGATGAAATTTTTCGCACTTTCTTTGGAATGATTGCTTTTTTTTTTCTTAATTTTGCATTTAAAAATACCACTAAACATCAACCATCAACATCTCCTAATTTCTCACATATTTCCAATAGTTCATGGCGTTAAAAATCAAAATGTTATCAATGGAATGAACACGGTGAAATGAAACACACTTGAAACTTCTTATCGGTTGAATGTTAACAAATTATAGTTATAGAAAACATCATATTTTGGGAAAGCAATTGCACACCATAGGATAACTATTTAACAGGGCAATCAACTAGCGACTGGGACTTCACGGAGGACTTCTGACGCTTATTGCTCTATCTTTTATCAGAAGGAGAAACAGCTTTATAACCCTTGCTGACCATTAATGCACATTCAACCTTTTGATGTTATGCAAATAAAAAAAGAGCCGAGATGTTCAAAATCAGTTATTCTCTTTCATTGTGCACATGCGAACAAACTGTTGACTACACACTAAGCCGTCGTATAACTTTAAAATGTAGCGTTTATTTACAGTCAATCAATGAACAGATCAAGGGATATTGTTATTACACGCAAACAACATTCTTTTGTATTCTAAATGTTACTTGCATTTTACTTCAAATGATCTTTCTTGCGTGCCCCTTTGAATAAGAATTTTTAGTCGCCTTTTCGAGTATATACCACTCATTGCTTTTTGCATTGTTTGGAGTAAAGAGATACTTGCTTCTAAAGGTTTCTATTAGATGTAATAAAGATGCAGAACTCAGGGGAAAATTTTAACCGTTTAAAGCAAGTGACAAGCAGTTTTATAAATATAAAAGAGAACTGTGTTAAAATAAGACTATTGGTAACACTTTGCTTACACATGCCGTGGCTCCTATATCTTAGGGGCCTCGTAAAAAAAGATACGGTGGTAGCTACGCTCCTGCAAAACGGCATCTTTGTCTGCTATTCAACATGTAACAACATTTTCCGTATCTCTCGTATTACTACTCTACGGCGCTTGGAAGTGTCAGATTTACTTTTACATAACCCGTTAAAACGTCTATTTTTAATCTCCCAACACTGACAAAGTTATCTTCAATAATGAAGTATCTGTGTGTGTGTGTGTGTGTGTGTGTGTGTGTGTGTGTGTGTGTGTGTGGTGTGTGTGTGTGTGGTGTGTGTGTGTGTGGTGTGTGTGTGTGTGTGTGTGTGTGTGATGGTCACGTTTGCAAACAGACTTTACTCGCTTAGTGTTCAACGATAAATCTCACTTCACACAATTCAGCAACAAATAACCATTGAATCCTCTTGTGGAGTGGTTCCAATCAGCATTTGCTTACATAGACATGCCACTAATACGCGTGGTGTGATGATGTAAGCCAGTGTTTCTCAAACTGTGGTGCGCGCCCCCATAGAGGGGGGGGCGTGATAACTGTACAAAAAGGGCGGGAGTATATCAAAAAGTCAAAAATAAAAGATTATTTTTAAAAAAAATTATTAATTTACTGAAAGGAAGCGAAACAAAAATCATTCTGAAAAATAAAAAATAAAATACACATTTACACTAATATAATTTATTTATGTATAAATGTATCAATACTGCACAACATATTTCATAATTAATTTAACAGTACTAAATTAAGAACAAATTTAATAATTACCAGTGACCCCCTATAAGCTTGTAATAAAATTATGTACAAAATTTAATACTTATCTTGATAATCTGTAGGGCTTATAATTAAAGTCGTATTGTAGATTTTTACGTCAAAGTATATTGGTATTAAATTCAAATCATTACTATTGTATGAAGGGGGGGGGACGATGAAAACTATGATTGAAAATTGGGTCGCCAGTATAGAAAGTTTGAGAAGCACTGATGTATCTTACGATAGCTGATCTTCTCTAGTCATAATTTGCATGTTTCAAACACTTTAATTATAGATTGAAAACATTCTGTTGTTACCCTTCTTGACCTGCCATTGGGGGTGGGGGCACTTTTCAACAAGTTAAAGCCAGGATTTACACAGCTTGCATATTTTTTCCTCTACCTCTAAAAAGCTGATGATTATCTTTTAATAGCATAGTCACTAAATATTTTCCCATTTATTAATATGTGGGAGATGGTAAACCGGGCATCCAAAATGCCGAAGTTCTGAAACTGAAAATTTATGAACTCGGTAAAATGGATCACTCGATACGATCTGCAGTGATCTCCTGTGAAGAACTGACTTACTGTTAAATAGCAAATTATTTTTCAATAGTCACATGGCTTCTTGTGGGAAACTATCTGGAAGAGGACATAGGTAAAATAAATATGTCTAAGTTAACATTTGAACTTACTTTAGTAAGATCTTGTGAAAAACCTACCAAGTTCTAACACCGGCATCTAATTCATCCCACGTGGAAAGTCAAGGGACCAATGGCCAAATAGTAATCTCCGCTACATCATTCTTTTTATTACGTGTCTTCCTTTAAAGGCGTGACACAATCAGCGTTTAGAAAGACACAAAATGGTGAAGCCTGAGAGTCGTTTGCAGACCAGACTAGATCACAGAATACCGCCTAGACCTCGAGCTTAAAATCAACGACAGACTTTGAGATGTTGTTCTGAATAATTCAACGTAGCCTTCACATTTGTGACCAATAGTCGAATAGTTATCTCCACTGCATCATTCTTTATTCCGTGTCATTCATTGAAGGCTTGACACAATCCACCTTTAAGAAGATACAAAATGCTGAAGTTTGAAACCCCAAACCAGACCAGACTACACCAGACCTTAATTTCGAGCTTAAAGTCAACGACAGACTTTGAGACCTGCGCTATGTCATTCTGAACACTTGAACGTAGCTTTCACGTTAGTGACTAGCAGTGTAGTAATATTGGCATTCCACAACCTGGCAAACCCCATAGTTCAGAAATCTTTATCACTCCCCTTAAGCCAACGAAAAAACAATATATCGCCGCCAAGGATAATTTCACCTATTTCTAATTTTAATATTTTTTCCAATGGTGGATTACAAGACAACTGCAAACAAAATGAGAAACAGAGAATATTGACAAAAAAGAAGAAACAAAATAAAAATAAATAAAAAATAAGAAAAGAAACACATGTCCACAGTATAGTCTATAAACCACACATTTTATGTCTGGCCTCCCAATATCTGCTCCACATGGATCCAGAGCTGAGTGCACGACAGCATGCCAAATGAATGACATCCATTTCTTCATTAGAGTCGCTCTGTTTACAAAGGGGACTCTGGATAATACCTATCATGTTTAGATGCTTAGACAGACAGTCGTAGCCAGTGGCGATTCAAAAATCGGTCACTGCTCTATCTCGTGGTCATTTTGGAATATGAAGGAGTTCACTAAGCCACACTTTTTGATCATTCTTTTGGTTGAATTTGGACTAGAAGTGTTCTCTATAGTACTTCTTTATGATTCTTTTGACACTATAAAAAGGAACTGTATTGTTAGATATTTGAATAATTGCTAACAATTGATGGGCTCCTAAGGCTTTGAATTTTTATTCTTTTCACTAATGCTTAAGAATTTTTCATAAGTTTAGTTTGAAGAAAATCTGTCAATTTATTTATGGTGCTTGGTTTTTGCGAAAAATGTATAGTTAAAAGCGAATCCATTTTTACTTACTTTTTTACTTTCAAAAACAATAAAAATTAAGCATATAACTCCACATTCAAGTACAAGGAATATCAACATCAAACCCCTTAAATCTAAACAAGACATGCTAATGAAAAGTTTCCTAAACATAACCGCAAGATGATTTCCCCCAACGCAGCATCAAATCAGCTTTTAATGAAAACCTTAACTTTCATCTCAAACGGAATTTTACTTCCAAATCCCAAATATTTACATAATGTTCTGAAAGTTGTTTCGAAAAGTAGTCTACCCCGAAAGATTTTCCTGTAAACTTTCTGATATTTTAATTTGCTGGAAGATCAAACAAAACACTAAAAGGCCGAAGTGTTATATACCAAGAAATAGAGCTTGCCCACGATCACATTTAAAGTATGAAAACCGCATTTAAATACGACTCCTGTCAAAGCAGTAAAGCACTGCAGGGTATAAAACTTTTGGGGACTTGTTAAAGTGTCAGAAGTTTTAGTCCTATGTGGATTTCAGAACCCTTCGGTGGGTCTTTTTAAAACTAATGTCTCCCCAACATTTTACTGTGATATCTGTACTAGTAAATAACCCATATATATTTTTAGAAGTCTTACAGAACTGTTCATGATAATATTTACGCTTTAATATATATTCTGAAATTGGCACTATTGGTTTTTTCTTAATATTCGTTTCATAATTTATACTGCAGTTGTAAGTTTAACAGACTTAGTATAAGAGTTACACACATAGATTTAAATAATTTTATGTGAATTCAAACATATTTTTGTGAATTTATCTTTAAAATCAGACTATAATGTCGGGTCAATATTTTATTCAAGTATCCATAAATCTTTGCGAAGCTATATTAAATTAACGACAGTAAAATGTACTATATTTTACGATACGAAATCAGTACTGCTATTTTATCCCAGGTTTCTTGTTCATAATTTATTATAGTTGAATATATTACAGAACTGGTATAAGAATCCTAAGTTATGCATTCCCATTTGAATTTTATAATATTATGTGTAATGGAATTTTGTGTGTGTTACGTATATTAGTAACCTTCCAGTGTATATAATGGGAGTTCCCATTTAAAAAGACCTATTACATATACTCTAAAATATACATTACAAACAGGCGAACATTATGTACATTGCTTTAAGGTCGTGTAATGTATTTTTTGTGTTGCGCAAATTAGTAATTTTCCTATATATTATCCTAAATTTATGCATTTCTATGTAAATTTTATATCACTTATTTGCATCGTTAACAGTCGCTTTTTAATATTTTATTATGTTTGCATATTAATAATTTTCCTATACATTTGGAAGGTAATTTATAAAATATATCACACATACTCCAATTACGAATTTTGTGTAATGAATGTTTAATAAAGTGTACAAATTTTTATCTGGATATATAATACGTTTATATTACTCTATTGTATTTATTTTATGCTAAAATTGTAATATTCGCAAGCAACGCTGTTCTTTATATTATAATGGCGATTCAATGGAAACTTCACGAAATGATAGTGATATAGCCAAGTTCGCATCATTTTTGGTGAGTTGACGACCTTATGGATGCTTCTGGAAATTACTAGAGAAATCTAATGTCAGGATCTATGACATAAGTGGATTTTTCGAGAAATATCCCTACCTACTATATTAAGGAGTCGCTTGCCCAAACTGAGTTAATATTGTTTTTACCCCTGTCGGGTCAAACAGCAATTAGTTCGGTTGTTGAATCGGACGAGCGAGTGCTTACGAATACATTAAGAGTTTGTATTTCCGGACACTGATAGTTGTATCTGAGTGCTGTACACGGTGTGAAAATCTTCTGCAGCATCTTTCATCTTTTTATCTATTTTGCAAAATTTACTGTTGTATTCGGCATCGCTAAGGATTGTTTTGCTACAATAAAACTTGCATCACTCCTGAAGAACTGCTTTGCTCTTTGGGACTGATAACATAAAATCGTCTAACCTCGATCTATGTAACAATATATTCCCATCAGGTGAAAGTCAAATAAAAATCAAGGAAATGTACCGCTGTACTTAGCATACTTGAAGAAAAATGTTAACATTAGTTAAAATTTAATAATTATATGGCAGGGCTTCTCCAACTTTCAATATTTCCGACCCAATATTCAAATATAGTTTTCATCGTGCCCCCCTCCATACAATAACGCAATGTATTGAATTCAATAATACTATACTTTGACGCTAAAGCTACAATACGACTTAACCTCTTAAGGGCCAATGGCGTATATAACCGTCACGCTTAGCCAAAGTATCAATTGCCTTGGACATATATATACGTCTTTCCGAAGTACAATCTTATCTGTGTACTGCTATTTATAAAACTGTTCCGAAGGCTTTGGAATGCAATAAAATGACCTTGAAATTGTTTGCAAAGGTTTTACTTATTTCAGAGGATTTATTCCTCCCCCTCCCCTCCCCTTAATATACCACATACGCGTCACATACGTATGCGTATGTGGAAAACAGGGGCATTCGGGATCGAATTGTGCAACTTTTAATCAGGATTTAAGGGATTAATAATAAACAGTACGAATTAATAAGATAAGTGCTGCTCTTTGTGTATAACTTTATATATGACTATCCCATCGGGTCTGGTAATTATTAAAATTGTTCTTAACTTAGTTTTGTAAATTAATAATAAAATACATGCTGTACTGATACATTTGTAACTGTATTATATCAGTGTAAATGTGTATTTTATTTTTATTATGTCAGAAAATTTTAGTTTTTCTTTTTACTTCTGTAAATTAATAATTTTTTTAAAAATAATCTTTTGTTTTCAACTTTTCAATATACTCGAGACCCACTCGTAGAGTTATCAAGTCCCCCTAGGGGGCAGCGCCCCACAGTTTGAGAAACGCTGTTATATGGTGAACAGAATTGTTATCAAGTATTCATAAATTTAATAATTTTGAACTAAAAGCATAATTAAAAGAATTCTTTCTGTGCTTCTTTAATGAGCTAAATTTTTGAGGGTCACATGATAAATACAATCACCTGTTTTTCATTTAACTCAAAATTGACGTAATCTCATGTTCTTCTACTTGGGAAATTAATATAAAATTTCAAATTTGGTAGAAACGTTTTAACATTTAAATTCTTCAAAAAATTCTTTCACAATTTAAGAAAGGTAATATACAAATATTTTTAAATCAAGTGCTTTTTTTTACCTATGTGTATTATTTTTTTTAGAAATATATTCTTTTTGAGGAAATATGGTACCATCTTCACAATTTTTTTTTTCATTTTTAATATATGATATTTGGTGTGAATTGTATTTTATAAAGGTTAATAATTAATAATAATTCCATAAAAAATTTTCATTTGTTGCAAAATGTTTGTAAAAACTAAATTTTTCGAACTTTTTAAAACAGTTTTTAAATTCCTAAGGCTTTTTTAAATATGTCTCTTTTTTTCAAATTTTTTTCCAAGTATTTTATAATATACTACATAAAACTGTTGATGGGTTTTCTTCTACTATTGCTCTTTAATTTATATTAATTTTTTTATAGTTAAACTTTCAAAAATTATCAAAAAAACATTAATTTTGATTATGAAATTTTTTAGAAAAAGTACTAAACATCTTAGAGTTAATTCCATGCACAGTTTTACAAAACATACATTTCAGAACATGTATAATAAATTTCAAACCCGTACTTCAATTATCAAAAAATTCTTGAGAAATATCAGTGTGAAGTTTTCATTCTATGAATAGCATAATATAATAGCAATCGAATAATCTGAAACTTTTATGGAATGTTAATTAGCTTATTTAAAACTGCTTACCATAAAAAATTGCACAAATGTAGAACAATTAAACAGTATACTGCCATAATGAATATATAGAAGAAAACGAATGAAAGATCAATATTTCATAAAACTTTATCGTAATAATTATTAAAAAAATACACACACTTTAGAGCTAATGCTTTAGAGCAATTTACTCTCCCCCCCCCCAATAAACAATACACAAACTAGAATTTTTGCATGAATTGCGCAATTCTTTCTTGAAACGATTTGTTACTGCATATATAATTCTACATTTGTCAGTCTCATTACGCGCGGTAGAAAATAATTAATTCATTTTTATCAGGTTCTTTTCTACCAGACAATCTTAAATGTGGGTGTGATAGTTACTGTCCAGCATCAAATATTGCTCCATAACTTGATAAAAATTGCAGGCAACGCTTTGAGAAATCTTGCAGGCATGTTTATAAAGATTCGAGGTATCAAATAAGCCAATAAAAAAATTTCGATAGTTTGATGTTTTTAGGGTACCATATCATCTTAAAAGAATTTTCAAAAAAAACAAGAGTTGATAACAGCGAAAAGTATAAAAAGATTGACTTGAAACACGTGATTTTATTTATTATGTTGTAAAGGATCTATCCGCGAGCCGCCTGCTAATTTTTTTGGGAAAATTATTTCTTTTAAGTATTGTTCTATTGAAAACTTTCTCCCGAAGAAGAAGACACGGTTTATGTAAATGAAGGATGGTATTTAAGCATTAACTTTTAGGTACGAGTAGTAAGTGGTTAGGAGTTATCGATTAGTGGAAAGTAGTTGCGAGCTAGTCGAGAGTTGCTCCAGGACTAAATGTTGAATAATTAAAATTGTTAATTGGCGATTTAGTTAATTAAATTAGAATAATATCTATTATAAGTCGAATAGCTGAGAACGGAATTACGATTATTCAGAACGCATATTACCAAAACGTACCAAGAGTAAGTGATTTAAATCATAATTAAACATTGAATATCTTTTTTGCCATGCTTTTGCTACAAGGCTTAAATAAAAGGTCCATTTCCTACCCTAGGTTTTTAGAATTAATTAATAGAATAATAAAATAGGTTCGTTCTGATTATGGCTGATCTTTATTCTAACACCCAAGCAACGATGGACGTGAGAGGACGACCATCACAATGTTACTATGACGTCATAAATTTATTAACTGATTGACTGGATTCACGTGTTTGTATTTATGTGACTATGACGTCACATGAATTTAGCTCCTCATTGAACCAACATGTGAAAAAAAAAATTTATTTCAACAATTTTTCTTATATTTCAAATATTAATAAACTGGTCTTATATAACTGTTTCTTGTATTTCTAATAAAATGTAAACTTAACGTAGAGTTTTTTTTTTAATTTTTAAGGTTTTATAACTTTATTAAGGCATTTACAAATTTTATTATGCAAAAGCTATGGTGCTAAAAAAAATCTTCTACGAAGCTAACTATTCGAATGTTAAGTAAATAAAATTTTAAAAAATTAAATAATTTCTATATTTAAATACAAATGAAATGTATACTAAATATTACGATAAACCAGAGCTCATGTAAAAGTTTTTCAAGTTTTCATTGCCCTTAATGCGCATGTAGCTGAGATTCTGATAATTAAAATTTTTCTTTTGTTACATACACTGCTATAAAACATCCTTAGTAAAGTAACAAATACTATAACTTTCAGTAAAACTGATTTTTTTTTTTTTTTTTTTTTGTGATTCTCTTAAATAAATATACTCTGGCATTTAAAGTCTGCATACTTGATTAATTAAGTTGCGGAGAGCATTTTAAATTCATTTTCTTCCATTTTCTTATGTCACACGCATTAATAAACTTACATAAACTATTTTTTTTAATTAATACATTTAACTATTTCCTTTTTTTTTAATAATATTGATAAAACTCAAACTAAAATATTTTGCCTACAAAATATTGATACTATGAGGGATCATTGTAAAAAGTACACATTTAAAATTTGATAGAAATCATTCAATAATGCATAAAATAATGCATAATATACTGTTATATAGGATTTATAATTTACTGCAGATATTTTTACTTTCTGACATATTCTTCACGATTCATAATTATATTTTTCACATAATTGTAATATATTGTTACGTAGATAGGGTTTCGAAGATTTTATGCAAAATCAGTCGTACACAACAAGACAGTTCTTTAAGAGCGATGAGTATTTATTGACGTAAATCAATCCTTAAAAATACAGGATTCATCAGCAAAATTCTCAGAATAAATATCAGAAGGATTCCACACCTTCAACAGTACTTAGACACCATTATCAGTATCTAAAAAAAACACGTATATATAAGCTTATTCACAATCACAGCCGAGCTAATCACGATCAAGACAAGTTTACTAATCGCTAGTCAAAACCAGACAGACTGTTGCGGCGAGTATCGCTCTATTTATAGCCGGGTTGAAACTTCGAAAAAGATGCATCATAGATCGTGAAATTAGTGGATTTCTCCACTAATTTCCAGAAGAATCCAGAGGGTTTCCGAACTTGTCAAAAATGGTCGCCAACATAATCGCCAAGTCAGCAAGTTGGTCGCCACAGTCGCCGCTGGTCGCCAAAAATGAGGCCAACTTGGCTCTATTGCCAAAATTTCGCCATTATAAAGTAAGGGACGGCGTTGCTTGTGGATATTAAAATTTTATCATGAAACAAATATAGCATAGAGTATTATAAATGCATTACACAACCAAATGCAGATTATTTACGCTATTTTATACAAAATTCGTAACAATATTTAAAACTTTTATTCTCGAACATCTAAAATTCGCTGTATTTTCATTTAGTTCTATGCAATCTCTTACTTGTAAGACAATAATATTGCATTACTAGGGGGTGGGGTGGGGTAACACTTAGTCCATCTAATGACGGACTAACCCCCATTGTACAAATTATACAACTGTTCATACTCATGGCTCAAATTTTAAAACTGTAATTTGCAAGCATTATGCAGGTCTATTTTTTTACAATATATTGTTAGCAGAAAAAAAATCAACAATTTCAAAACTTCATCTTTGTATATTAGTTTGTACATCAATTTATTGCCTCATCAAAAACAATGCTCCTAATCCTCTAAATTACACTGAATGTTTATACCGTCTTTGCTTCTACACCTTGACAGAGCCCCATCCAATTGTCCATCGTAAATACTGCTTCCTTCGATGCTGTGCATAAACAGACTTTTTCATTATTATCATATATTTTATTATCCCTTTTAACTATTTTTGCACATTCATGCAAATTATCACCATCATCATAAATGTAAGTTTGTACAAAATGTTTGATTTTGCTCATTCTGATGTAAACATGTAGTTATTTTTAACTTATGTATAAATAAATTTATTACAGTACCACGTAAAACGTTTTTTTATAGAGAGAGAGATGGAAGAGCTAATTACACACAAGTTATATGTATCCTGTTAAATCATTTAAATTCATTTTTAATTCATATTAAAAAGTAATTAAGTTTCCTACTAATTAAAAAAATTCACGTAATTAATAGTAAAATTTACAAGTTGTAATAATTTTTAATGTTGTGAAACAATATAATGTACCAAAAACTTACAGTAGTATTTGTTTATTTTATTAAAGATTTTATTTGTATCAGAACGCATTCAAAATTTAATTTACGGAACAGAAATTACTTAAAAAAGAGTACGAAACAAGAATATTGAATTATAAATGAGTTTTTTTTTACAAAAAAAAAATCTTTATGAATTAATAACTAAAGAGTGGTAAAATAATTCTCCAGTAAAACCATCGTATATATCCGTAATTAAATACCGTAATTCATAAATTATTTTTACGCAATTGCTAACTCCATTAGTGAAAAACAGTATCCTCTTTACTGAAATGATAATTATTTTTTCGGAAATGAATTTTGTTAATCAATGGTAACAAAAGCACGCGTTATTAATATTTTTCATTTAAAATAACTAGAATCGAGAGACACTGTTTAATTACAGTAATTGTAGAACTCGAAATAATCTATGCACCGATGAAAATAGAGGAAAACAAATTATAGCAAATGAAAAGTACGTATCTCTAAAGTAAAAAACTAATTTAATCGCAAACTCACCTTTTACGTTACACAGAAAATAAGCAAAGATAATATATATTTTCTTCCGCAAATTTTAATTAAAAGCAAACCCTGGTTACATCTTAAAATAATAAACTGCTGTCTCATAAGAGAAAACTGTCATACTAAAATAAAAATATTAATCCTGCTTCAGATCAAATTAATTACAATTATAGGCAATAATTTGAGCGTTTGTTTCTCGGGATGTTAGGTTTTCCTATCCCTTCAATGAGCATTAACGAAATTAAATCGTCTATGATTAATTGAATTTTGAGTAATTGAAATGAATGCATTAAAAATCATATGTGTTCGACGAGTGGTTATTAAAAATTAAATTGCACTAGAATGCTCTGATACTTTTACATTTAATTAAATGTAATCATTTTCCTGGTGCTTTTTAATAGCATTCTTAAATGCAGAAAAGAATGCTTATATTTTTAATGCGAATTATTTCCTTTTGAGCATTATATTGGTAATTCCAATTAAATACCATTACCCAATTTATTAATTCATGTATTCAAATATGTGGGGATATATACACTCAGTACTTGCGTATTATACCATAGAAAAATTTTGCCAAATCAAACAATGTCGCCAAATGTTGGCATAGTTTCCGCTTTGATAATGATTAATAAAGTTTTCTATCCTATAAATTATCCGACTACGCGTTTTTTGAACTGTTATTTTGCAAAAGCATTTACATGAATATTTTTTTCAATATTTAGTGTCACTTAAATTAGATAATGCTAATAAAATTTTAAAAAAATATAATTATTATAAATAACTTTTAAATGAAGTTTTTCAGCCAAACATGAAGGGAAAATGACATACCTTCAAAATACTATTCTTTTTATTACAAAATGCTTCTATAATAGCAATATTTTGCTTATGTATAGCGAAGATTTATGAAGAGTCTGAACAAGGGCTTTAAAAAAATCACATTCTTTTCAGAAGTACTATCAATCGAAATAATAACTTATATGTTTCTGTTAAAATTACTCTAATTTGATACATTAAGATAAGAAAGAAAACTTTTCTAAATTTTTACCGTATTTATTCAAATCTAAGCCCCCCTTTTTTCCAATGTTGATGCTATTGAAAATTGGGTGTAGTACAAAATCATGGTGATAGGCCTGTATATTTCTAAGAGGGGACCATACCCCCTATTAATTAATATTTCTGTTCTCTTCTACAATTGCTGTTCCATGCCTTCCGTTGCCGATTAATGTTGTCCCTGATCATGATTGTTTTTTATAACTGATGTGTGTGAACGGATATTTGTATTTACATTATATTAAACCAAAAAAAAATTTACCGTTAAAGTGCGAAAACCGTTGTTTCATAAATTAATTGGACAAGTTAGTTAAAGTATATGAAATTATTGAATTCTACGATTTAAATAGGTATTCTATAGAATAACGATCACAAGATCGTTAAAGTAGGAAATCTAGCACTCAACAGTTCTTTGAACCGACTAACTTGTAAATAAAAAAGATTCAATGCGAGAGATTTAGATCTTCATTAAATAAGTGTGGAACAAAGGAAAAAAGTACATTCGTGAAAAATTATTAACTTTGATAGCAGAAGTAAAAAGTGCTAAAACAGCACCGAAAAAAACCGCGTGACTGTCGGTTACTCCAACATTATAGTATCCTTGAAATTCAAGGAGTAGAAAAGTTAATTGTGTGTGTGTCAATAACATAAAAAATATGCTTTTTGACTGACGTTAACAGTACGAGCAATAATAAATTATATCATTTGCTTTTCAACCATCCGTAAAAGGGGTTAAATGTAGTTTTCGAGAGGCATTAGCTGTTTATGATCAATTAATTCATAAAATAACTGTGAATTTGTTTAATTTTCACTCTTCAACGGTATAAGATTAGATATTTTATAGAGCAACTAGCTATTTTATTGAATAACTGGATAAAGTATTAAATTTTTCATCTACTATATACTTTAACTGATCTGTCCTGTTATTTCATGAAATACCTAGTTTTTCTATGAAATAACTGAATTATAAAATAATTTAATGGTAATATATATACCGAATTTCATTAAAATAAGTCCAGTAGTTTTAGAATAGTGGTCTTCAAACTTTTTCCACTTACGAAATCCTTAGAACTATAAGGTTTTTTTTGTAACCCGCTTCCACACACACACACACAATATATATATATATATATATATATATATATATATATATATATATATATATGTGTGTGTGTGTGTAGATATAGAAGAATATATCTAAAACAATATTTAAAACAGATCAAAACAATAGGTACATTACGTACAGACAAAATTAAAAGTATTTCACTTGTTAAAATTTTAATTGAAATTTTAATATAATTTACTTATTATATATAATAGTTTTAATTTGTGATCCAAAGGACACCTACCCATGCATTATATTTAGTAACTGGGACATGCGCTTGCATTATTGTACACAAACTGTCAAAATCAAGATCTATTGAAATTATTTTCAGTCTTATTTCATATTCTGCATTTATTTCTTTTATGGTTTGTTTTTGTGGCCACTCATGTTGAGAAGTATTTTTCATTTAAATAAATTGCCTCAAATAGCATTAAAATGTTTGTGTGAGTAATACTGAGCATTTTGCATGAGTTTGCAGCCTAAAATTTAAGAGTGGCTCTTGCTTAAATTAAGACTTTTTTAACATAGAATCTGTTGATATGTCAATAAGTTGTTCATTCTCCTCTATTAAAGATATTTTTTCACAAATTTAAAAAAAAGCGTGTTTTTCAATAGAAAAATATTTAGATCTACAAAACATTGTACTAACGAGTATAATATTATTACGTGGAACCCGGGATAGTAAACAACAGAATATTCACAATCTAGTAGATTGTACATATGTGTAAAAAACGTTTTAATATTATTTTTATACTATAATAAAATATTAAAATGTGTTAAAAATGCTGTGTTATATATAATGTATAAATAAAATTTTCAGTTTTTATCACTGGGATGAGCTTTATATGCCTTTAGTTATACGAACTTCATAGAGAAAATAAATTCATTTTGCATACGCATTTTTAATTTTCTGTTCGGTTTTTTACTGCAAACCGTGGAACCCCAGGGCTCCATGGAACACAATTTAATGACCACTGTTTTAGAGATCATCTACCAAATTTGAAAAAGTTCTCTTAATTTTGAGCACCAGTATACAAATAATAATATAGTATAGGCACTTTTTAGTTCCTTTAAAATTCAGTATTCTCGATAATGTCTGAATAATTGATAGTGGCGGGACCTACTTATGTTACAAATATTCTATGCATACAATATATTCCTAACGTACGTGAATATCCGATATTACCAATAATAGAGCCATGCAATATATGTATATACCCGTGATAAAGCTCAATTTATAAATTAGGCATCATAAGTCAACACGTCATGTAATACAATTTGAATTTGTCAATAACTAAATTACGCCACACAATGCATTTAATATAGTATATATAAGCTGCATGAAATGCTTATTATAGCAATTGGAGTATGCTTACAAAGAAATATTATTACAGTATAAACTATATATTAAAATGTGAAATATGTGCATTAGGACAAAAAGTTCTTAAAAGTCTTGAAAAGTTTTAAAAACATTTGTTCAAATTTGCAATATTCATTTTTATTAGTCTTTCTTTTCCTCTAAGCCGATCTTATACTATTATAAGCACATGTTAAGTTTCTTTACTATTTATTAAATAAAATTTATACATCTATATACAGAGTATTTTGATTTCAAACAATGCGTCTAGCTTTCTTTATAGGGGGGAAGTTTCTTACAGTAGTATATTTTTTGCTATTTTTTATTTGTTTTTAGAATATATAACCAATATTGAAAAAATAAAAGTACTTGAGAGATCAAGTGATCAGTTTTTTTAAGTTTTCATATCCTGAAAAATCTATAATTCATTATTATTTCTATTCATTAATGTTAATATTTCTCACAATCAAGTTTTACTTATATATTTTATACTTTTATTTATCTTGCTGATGCTCAGATGTTTTGATCTTTGATTTTCTATTCCAATTGGGATACTTAGTAAAAGATTGTGGTTACAATAAACCCTCACAGTATATATAATGGTACTATTTATGAAGATTTTTAAAGAGAATTTCGAATTATATTTGTCTCGACACTGCAGTCGCTGGTGAAGTTTGAGACACCGAATAATCATCCATTACTATAAATCTATATGCTAATTTTTCTTAGAACTTACTATCAAGAAATGCCCCAAACGGAAGTAGCAGTCAATTTAATTGTTGTCCTAAATTTTCTAAGACAAATAATTACGTCACTTATTTGCTTGCAAACCGATGAAACTGCAAAAGACAAATCTCACCTGGTATAGCTGGATATCCCGAACTACTTTTCAAAAACTTCAAGAGCTCCAGACAGTAACTTTGCAAATCTAATAGCAGCGTAACGACTTACTCCTACAATCACTTCGCTAGAGTTTAAAAAGCACTTAAATTAACATAAATCACGGTTTCTACTCGGAAAGCAATTTTATAAACCTGCAACAGTTAAAAAATATTTTTCTCTAGATGTTTAATCAGAGACGCGGTTAGGACCCGTTGCATAGTTACAGGAATATGTACATGATTTACATAAACAAATTTTCCAAAATTTGGCAGACGTTTTATCATAGTATTTCTTCTTTTCAGTTATCAGATATTCTGAATTCCAAATTACATAAATGTTGATATCAAGTAAAGTAAATTAAAATTTAGAAATCTGTATAACTTGAAAGTTTCAATTCTGGTTCCTGAGGCCAGGAGTTTGCTTTAGTACTACTGTGGCTAAGACTTTATTCTATCATGACTATAGTTATCTTAGGTTAAAAACTATTTTGTATATATATTCCTCTCTTTGTAAGAAACCTTTCCTTTCATATTTTTATTTTATTTTAGTGTCTGATGCAAAATACACGTGTGTTAGTTTCTCAAACTGGGGGGCGTGACAACATAACATAAGTCTTATGTTGAAATTGTACAGTATTTGTCTAGTAATTCCAGTTATAGTTTAATTATTTGGAAACTTCCAGACATATGCGGCAGTAAGGAATTATTCCTTGTTTATTTTAGCATCTCATACTTAAGATACAAAATAGATTGGAGACAAGTCCTCATTATTCTAAATCACGATTAGATGAAAGGATAACAATCAGGATTTTGTCCGATTTTTCAAGTTTCACACCTCAGCATATAAGATAATTGATATACTATTAGAGTTAAAAATCTATATTTTTTTTCGTGACTTACACTGTTATCTTTACATTTCAGACCATTGCTCTTTCGAATTAAAAACATTGTCATCATTTCAGTAGCCTCTATTTAACTGTAAATGTTCATATATCTAGCAACTTGAAAGCTCAAACATCATCTTGTTCCTTAAGTAATTCTAATTTTAACTAAATATAGTTCGAAGTGCTATTCCAAGCTTAAATTAAGATCTCATTATCGTATTTGATGAAATGACCGCGTCATATTCAATGGCTAGAAAATGTAATCATTAGCCTATGACAATATATTTTGTAAAGTTGAACGTGGCAACAATAAACGAGCAAATTATTTTGTTAAGTACTCAGAAACCACCCACCAAACATCGAACCAGAAGCTGATTTATGAAGTGTTTTGGATTTCGATTTACAGAAGAACGTAGAAACAAGCAATCAATGCTTCTACGAAATTAAAATAATAATAATAATATCCAGTAAAAACATCTCACTTACTCGCGATGAAGACTAAAGGAGAGTATAAACAAAGTACTGAATGTGCCCTAACAAAAAGAACAGAAAAACTAAATTTACGTGAGGAAAGTGTAATAAACATATTGTATTTCCTACTTTTCTTCCCTTTTCACCTTTATATGCAAATTTTATGGTAAAAATAGAATATAAACACCCTTGGGTATAAGATACCATGCATGTGAAATTCCGTTCATTTTTTTTCCGTGCGAGGAATGCAAGGTTAAAGATTTAAGAGAATGCCATCCTGCAATGTATTTTTTTAATTATTTTAATTTTAATACATCCTGATTCAGGTTTATAATGACTCCGCTGCTCTGATGTAAATGTCATATACATAGTCCATTTAGGTCTGAATACAGTAAACTGTATTTAATGTGTATAACATCGAAAAATTATATATACTGTTAATGATAATTAACTGCTTTATACAAAATATGTATAATTGAATTAATCTGTTTTATAACGTATCGGTAGATGTGTGGGGAAAAAAATACAAATCTTATAAAACTATAACATTTATACTGATTAAGTTGCAAGTATGTAAAGTTATATTTCAGACCTATTGGGACATGAATACGTAAGTGCATGAAATTAAATTACACATTTAAATGAGTATGTAAAAATATATGGTGAAAAATGTACAGAATTTCAACAACGGAGTAAGGGTATGTCTTTCCACATACCCAAGCACTCCAATCAATGTCATTCGATCCCCTTACATTCCAGTGCTTTCGAACCACTAGCACTCTGATCCACCCCTCTACCAAATCTCCTGTCACATTTCAGTCTCTACTCGGAGATGATCCTCACCAAATAAGCAGTCTCAAGATCGGCCCATCACTCTCTTCAGTCAATCGACCGGTAGCGCCCCAAGGTCGACCTTCCCTAACAGTCTTAGGGTGGTAGGGGAGTAGGGATCCCGCCACCCCCGCCCTAACAATATCTTCCGCTCTATCTGGTGACAAGCTTGCTACGACTACCCTCTCTGACAACCGATGGATACCATGGATTAGGAATAATCACATTTACGCTCTGTGCCGCTCTTGGTGAAATAGTCCGTGGCAAGAATGACGGGAGGGAAGACATATTCAATTCCTAGCAGACGATCGAGGGGTGGAGGACTGCCATTTCAGAAGTGATTGGCACTGTCTTTGAGGAGGGTGAAGTCATCAGAGAATGGATGGGAAGATGGTTGTAAATCGTTTGGAACGTTTTTTTGCTGGTGGTTGCGTTCTCTTCATATCTCTCCCTTTCAGTGTTTAAAACTATCTTTGAGTTTAAAGTGAGTTTAAGAAGTAATAGGAAGGGGGTGGAACTATAATAATACATAAAACGATATGAGAATACTTGCTCATACTACTTGTTACATACAGTCAGACCTCTATTTAAAGAAGTCGTTATATTCCAAAAATACATTCACTATGTTGTAACGGGTTTATCCGCGCGCCTGTAACTAATCCTCTTGGGATAATTTTTTTTTCACTATTGTTCTATAGAAAACCTTCTCCCGAAGAAGACTCGATTTATTCAAATGAAGGGTTCTATTTAAGCATTGACTTTTAGGTACAAGAAGTTAGTGTAAGTTAGTGGTGAGTAGTTGAAAGCTAGTCGAGAGTTAGTCAACTCGTAATTTCTGAATGATAAAGGATTTCTAATTGGCGATTTAATTAAGAAGATATAGATTAATAATAACAACCGGAGGTCGCACAACTAATGACGGAACTATGGTGAATTAGACCGTAAACGGCTAAAGTGTTCCAAGAGTAAGTGAATTAAATTATACTCTAATATTAAGTATCCTTTTGGCCGTGTAATTTCTCATATACTTAGTACTGGTGTGTCTTTCCTACCCTGGGTAGTCAGTTTAAGTGAGAGTATAATAAATTATAGAATTTGAACTGATTATGGCAGATATTTTCTTCTAATTCCCAGACACCAATAAACGCATCGCGTTTATTAAAATGTGGAAAATTCGTTAAATAGAGACCCATCCTTTCATGTACTTTAGGAACCAAATAAAACAATTTTAACTTGATAAACACTATATTATTTTTTTCAAAAAGTAAAAATTCCCACACATTTTTTTTAAAAATCAATTTATATTTATGTTATATATCTTATTCATCAAAAAGAAATTTGCACTGTAAACAAGAAAGAAAAATTGTCAAAGAATACATTGTATTTTCAACTTTAAAAAATCACTTTATATTATAATTAATGAATTTTTAATGAGATTTTCTAATTTTTATCCTACAGAATTTTGAGCATACATTATTTTACAACTAGGAAGTGTAAGCAAGATTACCATATGCTTCCTTAAATTTAGTTACTGATAAAATCTGTTAGTTTTATTCTGGTGTTTTGTTTGAAAAATTATGGCAATTTTATTGCTTTATGTAAATTAAACACCCAGTAAAACCAATTCAAAGTCATTGAACATCATAAAATGTGCCAAAAAAAAGAAAATATTTTGGAAAAATGTCCTAATTTTTTTCTTAAAATAAAGAAATAACAAGTAATACAAAAAAGAACTTTTTTAAGTCAATTCCTACTTAGATCAACAAAAAATTTTTTTATTTTTATTACTTTTTATTAAATAGTTACAATTAATATAAATACGTATATACATATGACAGAATCACATTATAAGTGACAATTAATTCTTATTAATTATCATTAAAGTATCGTATTGTCATCCAAAACAATCGTATATAAAATTTCAGTTCAACTGTTCAGCTTTGAAATCTGTGAGGGAAAAAATACACGTGTAATAAGGACTCACTCACTGCTGATCAACGCTGAACAAGATCTCGTCGTGTCATGGCTTGAAGTACAGACAGTTTTGCTGAATCTTAAACTAAAACATAATATCATAAACTTTGTCAATCTTAAAAATTACTCCAAACCATGATAAATGCCGACCACAGGATGTGAAACCTACTTATCTTGTTATACACGCGGCAAGCTTAAAAATGAATGCTTCAAAAATTGAATAAGAGCGCATTATAGTAATTCGTTTGTAAAAATTTGTACGGCTACATAGATCGGAATACGATTTATTTAAAAGAAAGTTCTTCAAAGACTCCATTTCGAAAATCTACAGAATGTGTGCGTCAAGAAAATTCTCCAAGTAATTCATTGTGATAATTAACAGAACAGAGTTCTACCAGTACGTTTCTTCAAACTCTAAAAAGTGTGCGCAGTGAGAAAAAAAGGAAAACTTTTTAAACACTTCGTTTTGAATAATCAAAGGTATTCTTACACCCCAAATGCTAAAATTTGTGATGTTTTCTAGTGCATCAATTTCGTAAGTTTAGTTATTTTGAGTTCGCAAAATAATTACTTAGAATTCTATTATAGTAAATTTATTATAATTGACGTGTATTCGCTATTAAATTTAAATAAGTTAATGCTTGATTTGGTATCTTAATGTGATTTCTTATATTTTAGTATACTTATTTGATTTAGTATATTTTGGTATATTTACTTGATTTCTTATATATTTTAGTACATGTATTTTTAAACTTGCATTGAGTTCCTATGCGTATAAGCATTTGTAGTTGTGATCGTTTGTATATATGTAAAACTTTTTGATACTGTTTTTCGGTGTAAATTTTAATTCATTTATTCTATTCTTAAACGTTTTATACAGTTACGTGGTGGTAAAAAAACAAATATGACGGAGAAAAGTGATATATCAAAAGCTCAAACTTCTGAAAACCAATTAAATTAACCAAATCAATTACTAGCTTTTGATCCAAATAATTCTATGCAAGTAATTTCATGGTTAAAATACTTCAATGATAAATGTCAAAAATTGAACCTTGATGATTCTTGGAAAATTACCAATATATCTACCTATTTAAAGAACAGTGCCTTAACGGATTACATTAATTGCTATGATAAAATTAACAATTGGGAGGAATTCACTTGTTTCTTAGCAGAAAAAAATCTTGCGCTATCAATTATTAGTTTAAGTGATTTCACACAAAAAACTTTTAATGGAAAGGAAATTGCTCAATACTTCCATGAAAAATTGGAAATTGGCAGATGATTAAATTTACCCACATCTTTCATATTAGAAGGATTAACAGATGGCTTACCCATTAATTTAAGGTAGTTACTCACTATAAGTCCTCCTAGTAACCCAACAGAATGGATAGTATAACCGCGACTAGATTATTAAAAATTCAAAACAGTGAACAGAACTAAATTTAAAATCCTAGTAATTCTAGAACCCCAATATTTAATGCTCCTAGGGATAACTACCGAAATTGGAAACCTAGACATTTTAGGTCATATAAGTTTGCACAAAGCCAGGTTCCTAACCAAACTCCCAGAACATTTAACAGTCCAAAAATGAACTTTCAGAGTAATTTACCACCTAAACTATGTAGATTTTGCGAAAGCCAAGAGATTCCAAATGCCTATCATTGGGCTCAAACTTGTCCATTCAGACTCTCGGCAACACAAGTACCCCCTCAAATACCTATGCAAACAAATGTTGACCCTCCAACCGAAGAATCCCAAATTTGACAATTATTGGAAATATCTGGATATATTAAAAGGAAACCCTTACCATGTATCCTTGATACCGGTTCAACCATCTCCATTATACCTCATCATTTTGTAAGTAAGCACCAGTTAAAAAAATGCTCAAAGCATAATTGTACAACAAACCCAGGGTACAATTAATCTGAGTAAGACATGTTCATTTTTATCTAAAAATAGGTGCTATTTCTAAATTAGTAACGATGTATGCGATAGATCACACTTTACCCTATCTTATACTTGGACTACCACAGAACTGTCAAAATTTAAACTTACTATTGACTGCAGTCATCTACAAATAAAACAAGATGGAAATATTGTAAATAAAATAAATAAATACAAAAATGAACAAAAATATTCTTTACATATAAACGAAGAAACAAATGTAACTCCTCCTCATTCTCAGATCTCTGAGGATCAAAAGGTTCTACCGCAGATTGTCATAGAGAATAGGTGTGAGTTAAGAGAAATACTTTCCAATTATGATTCAATTTTTTCTAAAGACAAGTATGATGTAGGTCAATTAAGAGTTGAACCTCAAAGAATTATACTGAAATCTGACTTACCAGTTCATCTTAGACCTTATCGTACTTCTCCTATTCAGGAAAAAGAAATTAAGGGTCAAGTAGAGAAATTATTGCAAGCTGGATTAATTAAAGAAAGTAATAGTCCCTATTCAGCCCCAGTAACTTTAGCTTTTAAACGTGATGAAGGTAAAAAGACCAGACTTTGTATAGACTTCAGAATATTAAATGCTTTATATAAAGCGGATTCTGAACCATTGCCTATTATGGATAAATTATTGGACAAATTAACTCGCACAAAATTTTTTTCAACTTTAGGCTTAGCTTCCTGTTATTGGCATGTACCCATTCACCCAAAGGATACTGAGAAACTCGCTTTCTGCACTAACTTTGGCTTATATGAATGGTGCAGATTACCATTTGGAATTAAGGTAGTCCCTGCAATTTTTAATAGATTGATTCTAAGAATATTAACTAAGCATAAAATTGATTTTGCTTGCAATTATTTCGATGATATCATAGTCTTTTTCTTCGTCAGAAGAAGAACATTGGAATCATCTGAAGACAATTTTTGACATTTGCCAAAAAGAAAATATTAAATTGAAACTATCTAAATGTGTCTTTGCCCAAACTGAAATTAACTTTCTGGGTTATGAAATACAAGAGGGTAAAGTTATTCCAAATAATACTAATATCGACATTATCAAAAAGCTGAAACCGCCAAATAATGTAAAGGAACTTCAAAGGTTCCTGGGTTCAATAAATGTGTATCATAAGTTTATTCCAGAATATACTGACCTTAGATACCCATTAAATATGTTATTAAAAAAGATGTGAAATTTAATTGGACTGATGAATGCCAAAATGCATTTGAGAAACTAAAAGAAAGTTTAATAACGAAACCTATTTTACATTTGTATGATCCTGACTTAACTTGTCATGTTTTTGTTGATGCATCACAAAAAAAGTGTTGGAGCTGTGTTGAAACAACCTGATGCCTCAAATGTGTTACACCCAATTTCTTATCATTCTAGAACCTTAAGAGACTATGAAGATAATTATGCTATAACTGAGTTAGAATGCCTTGCAATAATAGATGCTTTAGATAAATTTTATTACTACCTACATGGCCAAAAATTTATCATACATACTGACCATGCAGCTCTTGTTTGGCTAAAAAATGTTAATTTAAGAGGTCGATTATTCCACTGGTCATTAAAGCTAAGTATGTATGATTATGAAATTAAATATTTAAAGGTTTTCTGCTAATATTGAAGCAGACATGTTATCCAGGCATCCAGTTGCTCATCACCTTCAACATTCAAGTCATTTGCTTGACATTAATGAAATTAAAACTCATCAAAAGAATGATAATCT
The DNA here is from genome assembly GCA_019973975.1 of Trichonephila clavata. Classification (NCBI taxonomy): domain Eukaryota; kingdom Metazoa; phylum Arthropoda; class Arachnida; order Araneae; family Nephilidae; genus Trichonephila; species Trichonephila clavata. The sequence goes on from BMAO01005911.1 coordinate 87,871, forward strand.
TTGTGGACCTAAATACCATGAGATCAAAGATGTAATAGTAATTAAAAAGAAACATTTACATAAAATAGTTATCCCATTTTCATTAAGATTAAAACTGTTGAATCAAGCTCATGAGTAGTTTGGTCATCCTGGTGTTCAAAAAATGTTTAATTTAATTTCACTTCAATACTATTGGCCTAACATTACAACTGATATTAGTGAATTTGTTAAACATTGCACGGTATGTCAGCCTAACAAAAGAAATTTGGGTTACTGCAATAAGTTCCACCTACCAGTAAACCTTTTGAGTCTATATCTGTGGATACTGTTGGAGGTTTCAATTATTATAATTCTACAAAAAAAATTTTGCACATTGTGATTGACCATGCAACAAGATATGTGTGGACTCTTTTCCTTCAAAAAATGAAAATTCTGAAACCTATGCAAATATCTTAAAAGAAGTCTTTCAAATCCAAAAATTCCTGAAAAATTATTAACTGATAGAAATGGTGCCTTTACTTCTTCCAGATATAAAATTAATTTGATCTTATAATATTAAACATTTGTTAACTACAGCTCATCACCCTCAAACAAATGGTAAAAATGAGCATGTCAATCAATCCCTTGTTACTTGACTTAAATGTAAGGTAAATGCTTCATCTACTAAAATTCCTTGGACAAAACTACTAGACCAAAAATGCAATGAATCTAACTCAACTCCAGACTCAATAACTAAATACCCACCAGCATACTTGCTATTTGGTCTCTTGCCATATTAATCACCTATAGATCTGAATAATTATTATGAACCTGTGGATGAAGCACGTGAATTGGCTCTGCAGAGAACAATAGACTGTCATATTAAAAATAAGATTAGATATGTGATGCTCGCTGTATTGAAAAGAAAATTCAACCCAGGTGATCTTGTTGTGTATGAAAAGTCCCAGTATCCTAATACGAGGAAATTGAGCTCCCCTTTTTCTGGCCCTTATGAAATAATAAAGCAATGTTGGAAGTCACTTATGAAATTAATAAATCAAATTCTTTGGCAAAGAGTCCCAAATTGTCCATATTTCTAAATTAAGATGTTTCTCTATTCCCCTGATAATTTAAAGTTAAGTCATGAATGAAAACTCAACTTCTGCTATTGTATACTTATGTCTTAAAAAAGTTACTTACAATTGTGAAAATATACCTTTTCTTCAGTTGAGACAAATTGTGTTTCGTATCTATATTGTTGTAAATATCAATGAAGATTTCTCATATCTATGTCTCACACCTTCATTAGTATTTTTTTGAGTTGTATTATTTTGAAAATATGTTATCATGCTTTGTAAATGTCAACTATATATTGCTGTAATAATTAGTTATTGTGGTATTATTGTTGTATCCACTTAATCGGAAATATTTTGTGTGTTTGTGTAACATAGTTTTAGGTACTCCACGCCATGACGATTATCAAGTAATTCATAAAAGTTTTTTAAAAAAAATATGGCTAAGTTTTCAGTTATCGTTGTGTCGTCAGTGATCTTGTTCCTGTTGTTGTACGAGCCATGCGGAGGGGGGAAATTGTGATGAATCTCCAGCCCTTCAAGTGTCAGTTGGGTGAACTTCATACCAGGACAACTCAACCCACCTCCCGTATAAGAACTTTGACTGCGACTTTCGCCGGACAAAAGGAGACACGTGTACTATGGACTCACTCGCTGCTGATCAACGCTGAACGAGATCTCGTCGTGTCATGGCTTGAAGTACAGACGGTTTTGCTGAATCTTAAAATAAAACATAATATGATAAACTCTGTCAATCTTAAGAATTACTCCAAACCATAATATATATATATATATATATTTAACCCATTTTTAACAAAACCGGTACATATCACAAGATCCTCTTCCCTTCCCCCAAATAGATATAAACTGCAAAGAAAAAAAAAGGATATATTCCAAGTTACCACGCACACACTAAAAACCATGTAAGGTTAAATAAAAGACTCAAATGAATTTGAAAAACAGTGTATAAAGGAACAGAGAAAAGCTTAAACTAACACTTAAACTGCATAATACTTCCGATATAAGTTTTTACGATTATATAGTTAAGAAATGTGAATTAAAAAAAACCAAAAACATTTTACTATTCATAGCTACTTGCTTTGAATGGGGAAGTTCGGAGAGCGTGTGGTGGGGTCTTGAATCCATGTGTCAAACTCGTCACTTGATCATGGTTCAAAATTAGGAGATCCGTTGCTTAAGACATCTGTGTAGCGTTGATCGCGGAGATGGAAGTGTGAAATAACAAATTGAATTATAACTTGAATCGGGAAGGGGTGAAAAAAACTAAGCGCACGATTCAAATGTAATTTACATTCTGAAGTTGAATAATTGTTGGAAGGGTAACAATACTCAGTTTTAAACAATACCTTGAGAAAATAATAGTTGTCAGTCAATGGTTTATTGTTAACTGAATCTTAAAATGCATTGTTGAATTGGTAATAACGTATTATTTATTTATTTTTTCTACCGAAACATGAATTTCGTTTTCTTAAATCAATGGTGGTGCTTCGAAATCTCACTGCAAGATAATATATAATTTGGAGGGGAGTATATTTAACTATATATATATATATATATATATATATATTTTGAATTGTATCTGGGTCCAGAATCAGGCTTGTTTATTGTACTCAGATTCAAAGCGGGCAATGCATTTTTGAATGCAATTTTAGGTAAGTTACATTTTTCTTCTAATGGATTTAGAAATCATATCCATTATTTTCAATAAGATTTTGCCTAGTGTTATTAAAAGAAAGAAGGAAGGTTGGCTGGCTGGCCATAAAACACGTTAAACCCCCCTTTCATATTAATTATTTGTATATAAGAGCTGTTTTAAGCTGTTAATATTTATATACTGCAGCACCCATATATATTTTTTTTAATTTAAATATTCTTATAAATTATAATATCTTTATTTATTTTCTAATGTCTGTTTTCAATTCCAATTTCTGTTTTTGTATGCTTCAGCTAAAGTGTTATAAAGTACAGAATATTAACTATATATAGTCAAAATTCTCTACTATAGAGAGATGAATAATAAGTAATCATCAAAACTGAAAAAAAACCGAAATTGTAAGATAAGCCAGACATATATATATATATATATATATATATATATATATACCAAACATATATAGAGAGAGAAACAGACAGAGATTAGAGGAATAAAAACTACTTTTTCATTTTCATCTGTTACAAATTTACGTAAAAAGTTTAAAGAAATAAAAAAATCTTGATTTTTTTTTAGAAATAAAATTTAAAAAAGTGAAACGAGCCTTACAGTAGTCCAATATGATGCGTAACATCTGGCATGTTATCGTGGTAAATATGCAATAGTAACTTAAGTTCTGAAAAAAATGAATCAGGTATGATTGGAAATAATTTTCTATAGAATAATTACATCTTTAATAAAAATTTTATTTAATTCACACAAGGAGTACTGTAATTTTTGATCAAAACTAATTATTCTTGCTCAATTTGTGGATGAGCGGAGACTGTGAGTGAGTGAGTGAATATTAACATCGCACTGTTCAGCTACACGAGGGCTTTTGGCGACGAAGCTAGTAATTTTGAACCATGGTCAAGTGACGAGGACGACGATTGAGCTGGAACCCCTCTCTTAACTACACCCACTAGGCTACCACGGTCACGAAGAGCGGAGATATAATAGACTTATGATAATTAAAGTATGACACATACTTGTGATTTCAAAGTATTTAAAAACCGTTGAAAATCAGTGTCAATAACAGTGTCACTGCTAGTTGTCGAAACTTTTCGACTTGTGTTCATTTATTCATTGATGAATTAATCTTAAATGCTTCAGTTTTTAGAATCTGGAATACCCATTGGCAGCTTATCAGTGCGTCAATACGGTCTGGTGTGCAAAATGTAGGATCATCCAACTGAAGGAAATCTGAAAGAGCTAAGTTTGAAATATTTCATGCCAAAGAAGGTGTTAAGTCAATGATATTTTTCACTAAAAAGAACTAATCTCTCTGAAACTTTCATCAGTATAAGACACAAAAGTACACTTTTTGAATCGAAGAGTTTGCGAGGAATTATCTAATCTGGTGGGAAACCTCTAAATCAATTCTGAGCTGTTTTGGTAAAATGGAGCAATGAATGATGCTTCTTTCACAGATTCGACAATTAGAAATTTCCACAATTTAGAAAAATAGACTTGAAATTTAAGTTTAACGGCTAGAACAGTTCTGTTCAATCTTTCCATATTTGCGATCCAACTTTCAGTCATAATTTTCAGCGCGCCCCCTTCATACAACAACAATGTATTGAATGCAATAATTATGTACTTCGACGTTATAGCTACAATGCGACTTTAATATTATAAACTGGGTTAAAGTATAGTAGAGGGGGGGGGGGCTTGGCGATGTCAATTTTTTTTGTTGACTAAAATCGATCGCCAAGCTACTTCCCTTATAGATAGTTCCGGAAGCCAGAATGAATTCGTAATCTCACCATAATATCTATATAAAAATCGCAAAATCCAAAGAAAAATCGCTAAACTACACTTAAGTCTATAAACTGCACATATTATGCATATGTATTTCATTTTGGATAGGCATGCCCATGTAAGTCACTAATAATTACTAAACTTGGTTTTAATTTAGTATTGATAAAGCAATTATTAAATACTTTTTGCGCACTTATACATAGATAAGTATCTTATATCAGTGTGAATATGTATTTTATTTTTTATCATGTCAGAATGTATTTTGTTTTGTTTCCTTTCGGTAAATTGATAATTATTTTAAATCTTTTATTTTGAACTTTTCGATATGCTCGCGTCCCCCTCCCCCACCACTACATAGGGTTGTCATGCCACCTAAGGGGGCGTGCCCCACAGTTTGAGAAACGCTGGATTAGAGCATTTTTTTTCACATGCACGAGTCATTTTTTTTTATTTAAATTTTCAAAAAAACTATACAATTGTGGTAACTTAATCTTTTAGTCGCCAAATCTGGAAATGAGATATAGAATTAGTCGCCAAATCTGCAAATGGTATATGGAATTAATCGCCAAATCTGGAAATGATATATGGAATTATTCGTCAGATCTGGAAACGATATAATGAATTAGTCGCCAAATCTGAAAATCCTTAATCCGGATGATTCTGGTCAGGACCATAGAACAAAATTATGAAATTATTGTATTGTCATCGGTCCTTGACAAGTTTGCCCGGAATTTGGAATTAATCGGACCTCTTAATGTGGGCAAAAATTGAGTTCAAAGATTCCGTGACATACAAGAGAAACTTATAAATGCGTGTTAAAAAAGGCTGGCAACTCGATGGCTACTTGAGTTGGACCTTGATGCGAGGGTAGCGAAGAGACACCACCAAGCGCGCTGTGGCTACTAGGGTTGAACCCCGATACGAGGGTAGCGAAGAGACGCCACCAAGCGTGCTGATTGGTCAAATCAAATAACACGCGCTACCCGACTTCCGGTTACACATTTCCGTCCCTTTTCACGAAATCCCTCCTACAAAAATCCAGCAACAGATAAAAAAAGATGTTAAGCATCAAAAACAAAGAACATGTAACTGAATCAATAGTGAAAGAGCATCAAATATTCATATTTTGATAAAGTAGATTTTATTTGAACTGACAGCAAATATAGTAGAAACTAAAGACCCACCTAGTAGCATCTACATTAAATCAAACTGGCAGTTTGGAGAAGGGATGCCATCACAAGTGTTATCCTCGTCAACTAACAGAGGCTCAAAATTACAAGGTCCGTTACTAAAAGCCCTTGAGTTATTTCTAAATGCGGCATTAATAACTTAATTAATCGATATGCATTCAATAAGGTTCTGCTCTTGCAAGTGATTCGTTAATGTACTGTATCAACTTGGTTACGAAAATAATGTTTGAGATTTTTAAAAATTTCATACATGCATGACACATAAATAAATAAGCATACCCTATGAAATTATACATGTTTATTATGTATTAATTTTATATATGCATAAAAACAATATTAGAATGGTGTATATATTTTAATTAAAATTCAATGTTTTACTAATAATTATAATTAATCGTTTTTAATAAAATAAAATAAATACGAACCACATCCGACTTCTGTTTTTTGAATGTTCTCCTTCTAAAACTCCTGAAAGCGTTTAAAGAATTTATAGAATTTGCTTTGTATTTTATCTCTCAATTCAAGTTCTTATTTCATGATATTAGTTCAAATTAATTGCAGTGAAATAAATTCCAGTCTTCTTTTCAATGTTTCCTTTTTGTTCGTCATACTATTCAGTTTTTTTTTTTTTGCAATCATTCCAGCAAATTATTTTAGCACATACAGCAATGAATTTTGAGTGATAATTGCGAACTTGTGGTTGGTGATATTATAATTGAGTTGGGTTTTATGTTGGGGCCACTAAGGGTATGCCTTATAAAAGAGTTGATGCTTATTAAATTTGTGGTGGCTCAAAATCCTTTCTTTGGCGTGATATGGCAATTTGGAGAGCGGAATTCAGCTCAAATACCATCGTCGCCACTTGTCCCGGAATTAAAATTAGGAGGTCCGTTCACAGTAGGGGATTAAGTACTGTAAAAGAAGTGGTGTCAATCAAAAACGAATGAGTTTATTTTTTTTATTTTATGATATTTTTGTTTGGTTTTGTTTTTGTACTAACTTTATATTTGTATAGGAGATATTTGTAGTGCATCTATTTTTGCATGCAAACTCGAAAGTACTTTTCCCTCGCTTACCCATTATATTTCGTAAGTCTTATATCTTTTACATATACTTGCTATTTTTTTAATAAAATTTCTATTTTTTATTAAAGTGGTGATTTACATATCTGTGCCATTTGAAACTTTGTAATTACTACTATTTAAAAAATGATCCTTTTCATAACTGTGGCCCTTGAAATCTAAATTTCTATTGTGAAGAGCTGTCTTAAGAAATTTGGCTTCTCCCATTAAAAGGGAAAATATTTATGTTCAATAAAGGTTGATAGAGGGGGGGGGGTAATTTTTCTCTTGGGAGGGAGGATATGGTTTGAAGCTTTAAGCCAGTGATTCTCAACCACTTGAAAAGCTCTTTTGTGTGCCACCAATGTTTTTTTTAAAATTATTGATAAAACTCAGAGAAAAAAAATCCAGAACCTGATCTTTGCATGCTTAAAATTACTGGTTATAAATTATAATATGTACGTTTAAATTACTCGTTGGCTTAATTCATTAATTTTAATATAAAATTATTTTTTTAAATTGAAAATGCATTATATTTCCTGAACAATGTTTTTTTTTCCCCTTGTTTTTCTTGCAGATTTCTTTTTGGCGGGTATGATATATAAGATGAATACATATTAATTTTCAAAAAAGTGTGAACAATTACTTTTATTAAGTATTATAAAATGTTTATAAATTTGAATTTCGTTTTATGTGGTCTTTAAAGTAAGGATGATCTCTGTTTAATGAATTTTTTTTTCAAGATTTAGCAACTTTGCTAACTGTCCGACTGTATATATAGGGAGAGATGAAACAAAAAATTTGTAATTTTTTTTCTTATAATAAAAATAGTCGAATAAACCATATATGCTTGCCCTTATCTTTTTACTCAAAAAATACTCCTTCCAACAGATTCCTTCTATTTATCGCTGAAAATCAAGACAATATAACGAATACCCAACCGACATACAATCTGTGTTTATTTCTCGAACCCCTTCTTTCCAGCCAAGTAACCCCCAAGATATCAACTAAAAGGAATCCCTTTTCTGCCTTCACGAGGCCTTACTTTTTTATGAGTACCACTGGTCTCCTACACAAAAGGAGCTTGCCCAGTAAAAAGAAAAAAGAAAAACCGGCAGATTCAATTTCAGAGACATTTTCTTTAAAGTACTTTTGAGCCTTAAGAAAATTTCCGACTCACCTTAGGGGTTGCAAGCTCACTGCTGGAGAAACGATACTTTGGGGATGGAGGCCGTTTTAGTTGGAAAAGAGGAGAGAAGTGTCTGATATGTCCCCTGGGGGATTGACCCCTTTTTTATGGGAGGGTTGCGATTCGCGAGGCTTGTAAATGGGGGATATTTTCGCCCCTCTATAAATTCTATGATGGAGGAAAGGGGAAATAGTCATTCGTATGAGCAAAACAAGTTTTGAGCTTTCGCTTCAATGGGTATTTGTTATTCGTTTTCAGATGAAGACATTTTTCTCAAGGTTGTGACTAGATTTTGAAACAAAGCGTGAATAATTGTAACACACTGTTTCGAAAATGTATTGGTTTTAAAAGAAAGTTCGGTCGTTTTTGAACGCACGCCCTTTTATTCACCGTCGATCCTTATCAAGAATTCGGATCCAACTGAAACCAATTTAAACAGTTAGATTAGTATATTATTAATGATTAAAAACATTTATTTTTGCTTTTTAGTTAGTTTTATTAAACTTGTAAAACCTTCAACATGAGTGAAGAAAAAGTGGATCTAAGATATTGTAACTGGTCTATTCGCGTTCTTCCTACTAATAGTTCTCTTGGGGAATATTGGATCCTTAAAAAATTTTCTATTGAAAACTTTTCTCTGAAGAAGAAGATGTGATTATACAAATCAAGGCTTGTACTTAAAGATTAAACTTTCGAGAATAGGAGGAAGAGAGGTTAGAAGCTAAAGGATAGCATGAAGATTAACGTAAAGTTAGACGAGAGCCCTTCGTAGATTATTTGATTTATATTAAGATTGGCATTTGGTCAATTAGTTGAAAAATTGGTTTCGATCCGTCTGAATTGGATTACTCTTTAGAACTTATCTTCAAATATAAGAAAGTGTATCTTCAAATATAAGAAGTGCTAAGTGTAAGGGATCCGATTTATCATTTATCTTGTCAGCTTCCCAATTGCTTCCATATTTATGAATTGGTGCATTTCTCTTAACTTAGATTGCTGAATTTGTGTTGTTGTTGAGAATAGTAAATAAATTACTTAGTTTTCGCAATGAATAGTTTTCCTTCTAACACTCGCGCAAGTTAATGGATGAGATATTCCACCCAGTGGCGTAACGAAGAATACTAGGGCCCCCCTGCAAAATCAGGTTTTGGGCCCTAAACACCAATATGTGCATGATATCAGTCAGGCTTTGAGCCCCTAGAACATCTGGACCCTCCGCAATGCGGGGGTGTACGCTACGCCACTGAGGCCACCCATTACAAGATTGTATGCTGTTTCAGTTCCAAAAAGAGAATAAGTGATGGAATCAAAAATAACTTGAGTGGCATGTTTGGAGAAGAAGAAACAGCTCGAACATGTCACAGAGTTTGTGAACTTTTGCTTGTGTGATTTTTCTTTCAAAGGTGAACCTAAATCATTAAGGCCATTAGATATCAGTGAAAAAGTGCTACTCAGTATGATCAGGACAAACACCACTTAAACTTCCACAGAAGTGGGGTTCTAGCTTGGAATTCATCAGACTTCTGGATTACATAAAAAGTCTTGGTTTTATATATAAACTCTCTGTTTGAATGGCGAACGATTCAAGCGAAAAATATTTAAGTGACAGAATTTTGATATATTTCTTAAATCTTGCTCGTCACAAAAGAGAATCGTTTTTTGATCACATTGTACATGGAGATGAAAAGTGGATAGTGTAAAAACACGTGGTTAGACAAAAAGTATATGTTTACAAAAGGGAGACAACACTACCCACATCCAAAACTGGCGTGCATCAAAAAAAGGTTATGCTGTTCTCTTGGGGAGACAGCAAGGGTATATTGCACTATGAATTGCTGGAAAAAAATGAAACAGTAGTTACTGTTCTCAACTTGATGTTTAAATGAATGAATTCAATATAAACGTCCAACTTCCGCCAATTGAAAGGGTGTGATTCTTCATTACAACAATAAAGACTAGAATACATGTGGCGATAAAGAACGCATAAAAAACTGCAGAGTTGGGTTAGGAAATTTTACCTCATGCAGCATATACTCTCCATATTGCAACAAATGACTATTATCTGTTCAGGTCGTTGCAAAACTTACTTGGTGAAAATAAACATATAAATTATTAACGTGTGTAAAAAGCAGTGGAAGAATTCGTTTTCTAAAAAACAGAGAACTTCTAGTCCAAGAGGTTAGATCAGCTGCCAGAATGCTGGAAGATAGTTTTAACTAACAAAAGACATTATAATTAAGGTATTTAGGACATTATAATTAATTAAACTTTAAATAAAAAGTGAAAAAAAGTTATGTTTTTTCATCAGAAAAAAAAAGACGGGACTTTCCCTTACACCCAATAAATATCAATTCATACGCGCAATAAAGGCAGAATAATTTATGCTCAGTTTTTGGTTTAATAGTTTTTGCTTAAAAAAATTAGTGAAATGTGGGAATAATACTTTTTGCAACATTAATGTTGAGTTAATTTTGTCCTTTTAAAATTTTATTTCATTAATAACGATAATTCAAATTATTATGTTGTCACAAATTTCTTCTATAACTCATTTGTAATAAAAAAACAATAATATTTGGATCCATTAATCTTCACTAAATTCCATGCAATAAATAAGCAGAAAAACAGGAAGATTTGAATGCTGAAATATTACAGAAAAGATGTTTTTAAAAGAAAAAATATAGAAGGGATAAAGAAATTTTCGAACTGCATAGTTTTTTTTTTTAAAGAAGGTGAATTATAGTTGTGTTTTCAATTACAAAAAAAAGTTTTTTCATTAAATATACAGTGAAATACGTTTAACGTAAAAACTCTTTAAAGAAAATATTGGGTAACACGAAATAATACAACTACTACAATCTACTATGTATTTCCATGCACATTTTCTCTTAACACGAACCGAAAATCGCTTAACACAAAAAGATTTTCCCTCTGGGAATGAACATTCTGCATTATTGGACTGTTCTACTGTTTCATCAGAAGTGTCTGTTGCAGCAGAATAGTATAAGGTGTATGCAGCCCCAGTTTTATGGCAGACAAAGACATTTTTAAATTTGTTCAAAGCTCCAAAAATATCACAAATAAAAAATTCCGATTAAGAAAATGAAATGAATGTGCTGTTCCTGTCTCCACGAATTCTGAAATCAGGAACATCATGAAAAATATGCGCAATTATTTAGACGCACAAATGAATAACGAAATGGATCACATTTGTTGACATTTTGAAGCTAAAAAAGACAATAAAAAAAATGTCATATTATTTTCCAACAACTCAATAAATGGCTTGTTTCTAAAAACTTAACCAATTTGTATTAAATCTCATTAAGCTCTTTTGAATGTTTTTGTTTCATAGTGATTTTTATTATATCCATGCATGTAAATAAAATGTATTCTCCAATAAACTTAATTTTATTGAATATATGTTTCTTTTTAACAAATCCCTTAACACGAAAAAATATTTCAGTCCCCTCAGCTTTGTGTTAAACGAATTTAACTGTATATTTATTATGCAATTCATAAAATTTCCTTCAGCATATTTGTTTAAAGCGTAATTTTCCTTTTTAAAAAGATTAAAAATAATTATTTTTCGTATTTGTGAAGAATTCTTTAAAAATTATTAGGTTTTAGCTCAAGGACGTATACCGTAATTTCAACATGTAAAAGGGTACAAATTAACAAGTTAATTAGTTTCTATTTATAACTGGGTTCAAAAAACGCAACAGAAACTATTATAACTATCAGTTTCAGGAATAAAGAAGTATTCTTTATTTAATGTTGTCTAGACGTCTTAATAGTATAACTCCAAAACTTTTCAGTAAGTTCAGTGATAACTATACTATTTCCGGTTCTGTTAACATCAGAAACTTCGGAAGGATCCGTAATGAAATAAAATGATTAAATTCATAGCCGGAATTCTCCTAGATTTCACGTCATTTCTCTTGTTTAAAATCCACATATTTTATCCGAAACTTTGTAGATTAAAATGGATTTCATCTCATTTTAAAATATGAATAAGTAATTAAAAGTAGTAATATCAGTAATTTCAGTTTTGGTTTTATCATCAGCAGCAATTTTTTAAATATAAATTTTATAATCTGTTTAACTTTTAAAAAAATACAAATTTAAAGGTTATTTTATGAAATTGCCGCGGCACCTCCTTCTGCAAGTCGCAAACAACAAAGGACAAGTATAAAAGCCCTTAACAACTGGCCCGAATACGGATTCTTTTCATCTCAATCGTCAAAGGCATGCATGACGCATCTGCGATCAGGTAGGTAGGTGGATCAAACAAACACCCTTGCCAAAGTTAACAGCTTGTCGCCAAAGGGATAACCCAGGAATTGAACACAAGATGGCAGCACAATCTAACGATATTGGCTGATTATGCATTCATTCGACATAGAGTCTAACTAAGACATTCTCAATGAATCCCGACTAGGGATTCAAAAACAGTAACGCACATACGTCGACTAGACCTGTCATCTCAACAAGATAATGTTGGCAGCGTCTATAAAAAACGGTCCAATGATACACAAACCTACTGGAGATGTATAACAATTGCAGTAAATTCAGAAATTCAAACAGAATAAACAACTTTCATCTCTAGGAAGTGGCTATGCAGCGGCCCCTCTTTCTGCAGGTCACAAACAACAAAGGACAGGAATAAAAGTTTTTAACGACTAGTCCAAATAAATATTCTTTTCGTCTCAGTCGTGAAAGGCATGCACTGCGTATCTGCGAACCGGTAGTTAGGTGGATCAAATAAACAACTCTGACAAGGTCACCAGCTTGTCGCCGAAGATTCATCAATGTCTTAATGTCACGAAGCATGACGGCTAGCATTTTTTGCTTGGCAATGATAGATCACGCTTCAAAACAGAGTAAATTAATGGAATATTCAAGTTCTGTTGCACAACAACCTTTTTCAGCCAGTACAATTCGACATCAATAAGGAAGAATTTCAAAAAAACTGCTACGACAAAAACTAAATTGCTAAGGTTACCTTAAACTGTATTCCTCAAATACATGCATTTGCTGCGTGAATTGAATATCAATTATGGGCAGAAGAATAGCATGGCATTGTCTTATTAGTCCGATCATGATTTTACTTCTATCATCATGACAGGTGTACCTCAGTTTGATGGCACCTTTTTGAGATAAAGCTAACTTTTACGCTATGAATCGCCAAGTGGACTCTCAAGACGGTATTTTAGGGTTTTTAACGCTGATCTTAAACTCTGGATTGTTCGAATAAACAACTATGATACAATCAATAATCCCCACTGCATGTCTCACTCTATTTGAAGAATGTTACTTTTAAATCAATGCTTGGCTCAGAGCAAGTTTCAACAGTTGGAGACTACGAGGGACTCAATAATTCTTCTTTCAACAATTCTTCATTCTCCACCACATACTGTTGTCTTCACCCACCTTCTCACCTTAACTATTGTCTAGTGAACTCATACAATAGACGATAAAGCAGTTATTACCTCTATATACACCACCTTCTAGATTAACTCTGGTATTATTTGCAAGAAACATGACATACACTATGAATAAAAAGTGTGACGATTAAATTCTCGGGCTGCGCATGATCCAGCTGTTAGGCTTGGTGGTAAGGAATTTGAATGGAATATAGTTGACCTCGATACTTCTGGGGCTGGAGACACGGTATTCCATCACTTTATCTAGTGCAGTTTGTTTCTTATCCTTGTTTGAGTAAGCAATTGTCGTATCGAAGCTTCGCTATCTTGATAAACATAAAAATCGATCTGCACATGCATTCGAAATTTCTCGTGACCAAAAAAAAAACAAAAAAACTCCAACTTAATGGTTTAAATTGTTAAAATAAGCGTTTAGAGATAACTGCACATTTCACATCGTCAAACTTTTTAGTGGGACAAACAATTTTCCGGAGGCTTTTAAAGATGCAAAACTTTCTGGTCGACCTGTGTTATCAAAAATTGATGAAAACTTTTTAAAAAATTAAGGAAATCGTACGAAAAAAAAACGATGTTTAAGTGCTTGGATGATGTCAGATATTTTGAACATTGATAGAGAGACAATAAGAAAATTTTGGCCAAGAATTTGCATATGGTGAAAGTTTGCGCTAAACTGGTACCGAAAAATTTGATCAAGACAAACGCCCCGGTGCTCAATTGCGCTCTCTGTAAAGCAGTTCTCGGCAGACCAACACATTACTGTGCTTGAGCATCCACTGTACTAATCAGATATCATCCCCTACGATTTCTACCTACTTCTTAAAGTGAAAAATGTATTGAAGGAAACACATTTTCAATCTGTTGATGAAATGAAGGCAAAGACGGCAGGCACACTGAAGATGGTGACACCTAATGAGCCAAAGCACTGATTTGAATGGTGAAAAACTCGTTTGCAGCTATGTATTGATAGAAAAGGGGAGTAGCCGAAGTTTATTAAAAGGTACATTGCTTTCAATCAAGCTAATCTTTTACACTAATCTGATTATTTGTCTGTTACAGTAGTACATTTAAAAACTCTTTTTTCAATGCCAAGGCCAAACGCAGCTATTTCTGACCTCGATGGTTACACATATTATTAATTGCTTTCTTCCAGATTTCAGCTGAGCTGTTATTTCGATCATTTTGCTCTTCTATTTGTCGAAAGAATTTGATTGGGATAACTTCTGTTCTTCATAGTGTTACTTATTGGAAAGACAGGTATGTAGATCGTAAAGTTAAAAAAAATATAATACAAATTTCAACGAATTGTTCATTGAATCCAAGTTTAACTACTGAGAAATTATTTACATTCTTCTTAAACAAGTAATGCAATTTTAAAGGTTCAATATTGGTATATCCAAGAACACTTAAGTTTAGTGCGTAAGCATACCTTAACGAATAAAGCACACTAACTACCGCAACAGTAAGATATGCCTAAACAAGAAACGAAAATCGCCCCATTACATTTTCACGAAAACAGTTTCTGAAAATCTTCACTAGAATAAGTAGTATATAAAAAATAAACAATAAAATTCTTTTTTATAAAAAAGAAATAAGCAAACAAATCAAAGAGAATCCATACAATTACATTCAGTAACAATAGTTGTGCGTGCATATAGAGGCAACTATTGAAAATATAATGATATATTGCAGACATTTATTTGCATTGGAAAGAAAGAAATAATAAGTACAAGAAACCAATATATATTAAAAGTAAAAAAACATATATCTTAAGTTGTTTTGTCTGAAACTGGTTTTTTATTGGTATAGACAAAATAATTGTAAAATCTTGATAAGTTATAGGGTAATATCATTATAATATAATAACACACAATTGACTGGCAACTAAAGATTTATTTGGCGCGATTTCAGAATCCTGACAAAAATTAGTAGCATAATAATTTCGAACCAATTTTCTTTCTTTTACGTATATTAATATAAAAAATAACTTTTCAATATCATCCAAAAATTTACAAATTTCTCTATCTAGCGTTCTTAAAATAGGAAATTTATGCAGGTTTTCGTGCTGGTTTTAACCATATTCATTACCTTCTTTCATTACTAAAGAACTAAATTTTTTGTAGAAAAAAAAGAACCTTTTCTCTTTTAGTTTCAGTTAGTTATTCAAAAAAAAACTTTCAGAAATAATTGTTTTCTTTACCTAAGAATTATTGTATTATTTTAATTAATATGTAAATCAGGAATTTTTGAAGGGATAGATAATAGACATAAATCGTATTTCAAACAGTTCTAAAATCATTTATGCGCCCAGTTTTTTTTTGTACATTTAAGCTACTTTTTTATTTGGCCTTCTTTTTGGCACAATTTGAGACCAAACGATTTCGATGTCACAGTTTTCACTTTACATGTTTGTTTTATTCTTTCCACACAAAAAAAATTGTCCGAATATTATGTTTCGTATTAGATTTTTTCATAAAAATTAAGAACAATATTTTTATTTTTAAATGCATTTGACAATTCAATTAATAGTTTCAGTTTAACTATGAAAATGTATGTGAAAATTCTTAGTATTAATTCCATATTTTTGTTATTGCAATGTATTTAATTTAATTATTATCTCTTCATGATTTGATCACTTATAAATACAAAAAACTGCAAATTTATCAACATTATAAATGAATTAGTTGTCTATAATTGAAAAAAAAATCAATTGAAATATTTGAGGTTCACATAGCTGTAGATATTTTTTAAAACATTATTAGGCTGTCTTTATAGTACACATTTTACTTTTTTAATCTACAAGAGGAAAGATATCAAAATTTTAAATATTATTTAAAAAATTATATAAAAAATTAAAATTGCATGTGAATTTAAGTAACTGCTATATAATAGGACTTAGAAAGATCCCGAGTAATGTAAAAAACCCGCTTTTCCCATTGTAGTTAATCATCTTTTTTCCCCCGAGAAAACATACATCAAGATTTAAATTTTCAAACTTTCAGTTAATAATTCTCAACATTTTGAAATACAAAAAATTACAGGTAAAAAAAATTATGACTTATGTTATAAAATGTCTTCAAATTCTAATTTTTTAACTGTATTTTAGATTTATTGAATACCAACCCTACCACACCTACTAAAATATGCAATACCGGCCCTCATAAATAAAAAATAATTATCTGGGGGAGGGATATATGTATATATATATATATATATATATATATATATATACACAACTTCACGGATATAATATAATTGAACTGATTTATATTAAATTTTATATCCTTGAATGACTTATTTTCTAGTCATTGTAATATTGCAATGCACTTAAATGACACGATTAGTGAGATCGTTTTTCTTTAAACTTTCACATTAAACAATGGGTAGCATTTTAACCTCTACAATTTGATCACGAAGCAACCTCTACAATTCGATACAATGCATATTTAGGGAAGCCTGGACTAATCTATCGCATAAAATTTGAACATAGTCACTTTATTTAGCTCTCAGAAGGGTAAGACGCATAAAAGGGCAAAGAACTGCTAGATAAATCTACAAATTACTGCATTTATTACCTAATCAACTGTTATTCAAACAAGTATTGGAAATCTTATTCATATCTCCATTTTGATGATTTTTTTTCCTATAAATGATCTTAATAAAAATTTTTTTAATTTTTTAAAAAGAATATTTGCATTTCAATAACGAGATTAAAAAACTATCATTAATAACCTTTTTTATTATTTATAATTTTTACGATCTGCATTAATTGGGAATTACTTTTCACATAACTTTTTCAACTCCGTGATATACAGGCATCAGTTTACAAACCATCATTGTAAAATTCAACGGCAGCTAAAAAAGTTATTTCTGAAGTTTAATGTTCTTTTAATTGTAGAATGTATATATATTTTTAATCATAGATTTTTCATAAAAGAATAGTTGAAAAGCTACCAAAGATTATTGGCTATAGACCTTGTAATTCTGTGAAATGAAGTGACGAGGTTAATTGTGCAGATACTCTATTCTCCAAAGAAAAAGTCATTGTGAAGACTTAGAGCCTTAAAATTTTTAATATAGAACAATCTCTCAACATAACGGATTTTTTACTGCACAATAATGGATTATATAACTTGACAAAAGCAATTTGTTTGCATTTCATATATGAATTCAAAAGGCACTTCAGTACATTGGAATAAAATTTCAAAAAATTACATCTATAAATGAGCTTTTCAGTTCTAAGTTAATAACATGCATCTAATTTTCTTCGTGTACCTCTAATAGCCATTGGCTTAATATAAAACTCTTATAAGTAACAGACTTTTACTATATATCATCTGTAAGAAAATAATTACAGCTTAAGTGATGGGTTTTAACATTTTTCACGACCAAGATAAATAATTTTACCTATTTTAAAGCTGTTTATTGTACTGCAAATTATAACCATATTTTAATTTTTTATCCAGAATGTCGAAATAAAACATACTCCGAACACTGTTACGTAAACGGTTATGTTTAGAAAAAAAAAGAGCTATCAAATCAATTTGGCACCAATAATTGGCGAGTTGTATCACTAGTATTAATATGTATGTAGTTTATTATACCGTGTCATTGTATTTTCCGACATGTTACACGTTATTCCAGAAATATAATTTTGTACAATTATCATTGTCAGAACATTTGAACAAATGAGAACAATGACCCATAAAACTGCACACTGATCTAAATTAAATTGCCACGTTGATCCAAAAAGTAAACATTGTTATGTATTTTTCTTATGATTTTTTTTTTAATTTTACGTCTAAAAAAATTAAAATAAACAACTGCATACTAATATTTATTCTTAGAAAACTTATGGTCTTACAAGGGTAAAATGAAATTCAATATTTTAGAGAAAACTATTTATAATAATTTATATATGCATAATTTAATAGGTTCTAAGACAGATATTCTCCTTCTCTAGGAACTGCTTATAATGTGCTCTAGTCATATTTGAAACGAGTTTATTTTCCTGTTATCTCTCAAATGTTGAAAAATCCATAAAATCTGAAAGAAATACTTGAATTTAAATTTCAGTTGCGTATTAAACAAAAATTCTTAAAAAAATCACAATTTTATTTATTAAGGCCTTATATCTATCATTCTCCTACAGCAATGTTTCTCAAACTGTGGGACTCGCCCCCCTAGGGGGATTGATAACCCTACTTAGGGGTACGAGCATATCGAAATGTCGAAAATGAAAGATTATTTTAAAATATTAATAATTTACTTAAATGAAGCAAAACAAAATATATCCTGACTTAATGAAAAAGAATATACATTTGCACTGATATAATCTATATATATACAAGAGAAAAACGGCTCACACACTCACTGACTCATCACGATATCTCCGAAACTATTCACCCTAAAGACTTGAAATTTGGAAGGCATGTTCCTTTCATGGAGCAGAGATCCGATAAGATCGTATTTTTTGCGATATTCAAACCCCAAGAGGCGTTATTAATAATTATTCCCATTTTTAAACTATTAGACGCACAATCTTGAAATTTGGTAAGTAGATTCTTTTCATAGAGTAGAGAAACTCTACAAAATAGGTCTCACGAAAATTGAACCCCAAGGGCCATTTGCAGGGATTAAGGGGCGTAATATATAAACATTTACGTTTTTAAACTACGAGTTCTACCTGCTTGAAATTTGGTAAGTAGTATCCTCTCATTGGGTAGAGATACGCTACAAAATGGGTTTCGTGAAAATTGACCCCCAAATGGCGTTGCGGAGCTTAAGAGGTGTTATAGATAATTATTTCTATTTTTAAACTATTGGACGTACATTTTTGAAATATGATAAGCAGATTACTTTCATGGAGTAAAGATCCGCTATATAAGGGGTCTACATATGCTATCTATATACTAGCTACCTATATATATAAAAGAGAAAAGCGACTCACTCACTGACTCATCACGATATCTCCGGAACTATTAAATCTACAGACTTGAAATTTTGCATGCCTCATAGATTAGAGATCCACTAAGAATGGATTTTGTGAAAATAGAATTCCAAGGGGCGATAAGGGGACTTAAGAGGCATTACACATAATTATCTCAATTTTTAAACTATTATACCTACAGTCTTGAAATTTAGAAATTAAATTCCTTTCATAGAGTAGAGATCAGCTAAAAAATGAGTTTTGTGAAAATAGCCCCCTTCCCGAAGTGGCGTGCTTCAGGGGCTAAAAGGGTGTTGTAAATAATTATTTCCATTTTTAAACTTTTAGACGCACAGTCTTGAAATTAGGTAAGCAGATTCCTTTCATAGAGTAGAGAAACTCTACAAATATATATATAAACAGTATATATTTATAAAACATCATGAAATATCCAGGAAAGCGAATGGGTAACGGCTAGTATACTTATAAATGTATCAATACTGCTAAATTTAGAAGCCCAGTGGCTGAATGGTTAGTGCATCGCGCTTCCACACCACAGGTCCGAGTTCAAACCCCGGGCTGGGAAAGGTTGACTCAGCCTTTCATACCATCAGTGGGTCGATAAAATGAGAACCAAGCTTACTTGGGGACCAAACACTGGGGTTTCGCTTCAGGCTGACCACCTGATCGGAACATCTGCTCATGCACCCCAGCGCCCAATGGTCACGTATACTGAGATGGGCACAGTAGGCCTTGGCCCTCATGGGCTGTTGCGCCACTGAGTTTGAGAGTTTGCTAAATTTATTTAATAGTTAGTTTATCTATACTAAGTTAATAACAAGTTTAATAATTACTAATGACTTCCATGTGCTTGTCATGTACAAAATTTGATACTTATCTTACCAATTTGTATGGTTTATAATTTAAGTCATATTGTAACATAAGCGTCAAAGTATGTTATTATTGCACTCAATAATCATGGTTATTCAATGAGGGAGCCACGATGAAAATTATAGTTGAAAAATTGGGTTGAAAAATATTGAGAAGCATTGTCTTATAGACATTTTTTAATATCACGATAGAACTAGCAGCCTAAAAATGATCACAAGGTATGATTTCTTTAATCATCAATCGATGACATATTTCCGGCTTTCTTCCACAGATCGCCCACCAACCTTTGATTCAATCTATAACTCGCATCTGTAATGCCGAAACGGTATATAGCCTTTTATTGCAGCCATTTGCTGTCGAAGAACTAATACCGTGGCTATTAATTACATCTTTATAGATGGGAGCCAATGAAATACGATGCCTCTTTCCAACGTCTCACGCACTGTGACAATACATAAAACCTTTTAAGCACTCTTTAGACGTCATCTGTATTCTGAGCTCGCAGCCCTACCAAAGAATCTTCAAGGAAGGACAGTTCATTTGTGATCGAGAGGGGAGATTCTCTTTTTTCCCCTTTTTTGTCCCTTTTATGCTCTTGAGAACTCGAGATATTTCCTCTTCTTTTCGTTTTAGTTCTCTTTTTTTTTTTTTTTGAGAGACAAACAGAGCACGTAGAGCTGCTTTCTTTGTATTCAGCACCGGATCGCGTAAAGTGGATTTTTGGATCTTTCTATTTGTAGATTGTTATTTTTTTTGTTTGACTTCCTGCTTATTTATTTTATTTTGAAAAGGGAGATATGAATATTGATTATTGTGGTGAGATAATGAGTTTAGAAAAGAGTTTCGGATAATTCATTGTTCAGTGAAAATAAAATAAAGAAATCGTCACACTTCTTTGTTTTTTTTCAATTTCTACAATTAGTTCACACGCTCCTATATATTTATTATATATATATATAGCATAATAAAACAAAATAAAATAATAAGCGATAAAATTGTACTTCCTATAAGGCTAAAAAGAAAGGAATTGGATTTCAGAAATTTAAAAAAAAAATGGTGCAAATGAATATCCCACTAAAATTGGATAAATACAGACAAGACAAGAAACAGAGTTGTAAGCTATTGAATTGGAAGATACAAAGAGTCTTTGAAATAAGTGAGACTAATTATCATTTCTAAAGATGTCACTGAAATAGGCAGTGATTTATGGTTAAGTAATACTTTATGGATCTACCTTCCCGTATAGCAGACATTTTCTACATAACATAAAAAAAACAAAATATCGATTAATAAAATGATAAAAATATATTAATTCATTAACTTAATTCAATGAATGAATAAATAGTAACAAGCAAAATAATATTCAGCACCATATATATAAAAGAAAGGGCTCGTTTTGTCCCTGTAGCGCAATAGATAGGCGTTGGACTTATAATCCAAAGGCCTAGGGTTCAAATCCTACATGCACCCGCTCACATGGCTCTATTGCAAGCAGTTACTGACAGCAAAAATAATACTGTGGTTAAGCATCCTCTTTATTCACCTGATTTGCCATATGCGTCTTTTTTATTTCTACAGCTAAATCTTGCTTAAAAGAACTCATTTTCACCTCAGTTCAGCAGAAACGGAGAATCTCCAGTAGGGCCTTCTAAAAACTCGTTCCAGTACTGTCACATCAATGCAGCACCGAATGCAGAAGTGTGTGAATATTGAAGTGAACTACTTTATATAAATGTGATACTGTCATTAAGACTTACTCTGTAAGTACAATGATTATTGGAGCAGTCTCGTTTTGTGTGTGTGTGTGTGTGTGGCGGTGTGTGTGTGTGTGTGTGCGTGTGGTGTGTGTGTGTGTGTGTCACACTCGTATATATATTATAAAATAATTTGAGTATCACAATTTTACGAGTGTGAAGGATTCCTTAATTAGATCATTATTTATGATAGATTGATGTTTTCTATGGCTGGGATTGACGAGGCACTCCTGTAATATTTAAATCTGTTTTATTCCACATCTTGAAACACATAAGCATGTTAAACATAATCATGGAATAAACGACACAATACATAACAAAGAAACGAATACAATGAGCTACAACGGCTACATGTTGAAGCAGAAAAATAGCTGAAGAGAGAAGATAGAGCGTCTCAGAAATCTCAGGATTTATAGCAGCTCAATCGCATAATCTGAGTGGGTGGATAGGTGTAGTTCAAAATACTCTCATTAGGTGGCTGAATAACTTATTAATAAAAGTGGGTCCTGAGGGATGGACCATAGGTAATTGAAAGTTATTAAAGAATAAATTAATGGAGATATTACATATATATCCTTTTATAGTTTCTGCACTCAAATAATGTCCTAATCCAGACTGATTATTCATCAGTTTATTGATTAAGAGATTACCATCACTCGTCTCTGTATGCTGCAAAACGTGTGCTATTAAACATGGAATCTGTAATTTTGAACCAAGATCAAGTGCTGAGGATGACACCTGAGCGAATGCCCTTTCCAAACTTCCACACTCTCAAAGTTAGAGTCTTCAGCGGATTTAGAGTGAATCAACCTCTCTACTCGGCGGAAGATTGTGCATTGAACAGATAAAAATGCGATTCTTAAAATACAGAAGAACTATCAAATGTTATGCATTTAAATTTAATTGTGGTTTTATTTATCGAATTAATTTGATTTACTTTGGCTTCTTAGACTCTGAAAAAATTTACTTTCTTTTTTATATAAGAGATTTTAACCGTTAAACTTCAATGATATGATATATTTTCCCAACCTTGTAGTGGTTAGTGACGCTGACTGCTGCACGGTTGGATCTGGGTTTGAATCCCGGAGAAGCCATGGATGTTTGTAAATGTATAGTGTCTTTGTGTGTGTGGCATGGGGATACTTAAATTATAAGAGAGGTGGGAGACCCCCCTGACAACTCCCGATTGTTCTCTCAAAATTGGGTGGAACCGAGCAAACTGCATTGTCACCTGTATGGTGCTCAAAGCTATGGATAACGAAAGGCATAAATGTAGCCCCTTGTTGCGATGAATTTTGTGGGCCTTGATCTGATGTTACTGTTGATCAGTGGCATAAGTAACACAACAACTGTGACGATGTATACGCGGCTCTACTAATCCCTTCATGACTCTTTTAGGAAAATATTATTTCAACCAACTTTCACAGTAAGTAAGCGTGATTATGTAAATGAAGTACATTATATAAATTCTGTTTTCGCGAGTTTGTGAGTTGGCAAGTAGGAGTTAACATAGGTTCTGCGAGATAGTTGTTAGTTGAAGATCGAAAGAGAGTGAAATTAAAGGTCTTGGGGTTTGTCTAGGAAAAAAGATTACAGAGCGTGGATCAATGACATTGCTCAAGCGCAAAGATCACCTGCAAGTTTCCAGTGTAGGATCGATGCCTAAAAAGTACAGGTATAGTGCGCTTCATTAATAGAAGTTAGCTTATTAGTTTGTGACGTAGTTATGTTTGAGCGTATTTAAGCTGTCTTAGATTCAGTTGAGGGTCTGTAGTAGTATCCCGTGTTATAGAATCTACCTCCGTGCTCTACTATGTATCACCTACCTTAATTAGATTGTCATTGTGTCTGATTGATATTGGTAACAATAAACTAATTAGATTGAAATCATGTCTGTGATCATTCAGTTTCTCCCATACACCTAGCGGTTTACAGGTAGACAAGAGGGTTCAGAGTCGAGCAGGAACAGACCGCTATCACACAACTTTTTAAGTGATTCTTTGTTATTCATAAGTGCATTTTGTTTGAATAGAAGGATGCTTTCTTAATGTCACACAAAATTTATATGTACATCTTTGAAAACAAACTATACATTATTTTTCAATTCCTACTATTAGCTCACTCTCTCTCTATATTTATATATTTTATTTATCTTGTTCAAATTTCAATCGTTAATAAAATGTTTTCTGTTCATCCAATCAAGTTCAAATAAATTTTTAAATTTTGTAGTGGAGGATACTTGAGTAATATAGTTTTTCAAATATTAATTCATTAATTAAATTAATTACCGTTTTCGATGGAAACATTGATTTATCTAAATTGTTGTAACAATGTAATTGTTAAAACAATGTCAGAAGTTGGCATCGAAACCGGTTTTCAGCGAAACTAGCGAAACCGGGTGTGCATTGTTACAACAATGCAGACAAAACATGCTCTTTTTTTCAATTTCTACTATTAGTTCGTTCTCTCTCTATGTATTTATATATATTTATATTTATGTATATATATT